>JACXGJ010000939.1:0-33704 GCA_016801105.1 Esox niger | reverse complement strand
GTCCTTATTATCATACGAATAGTACCTCTTTACCATTAAAGAAATATCAAATTGATCAGAAAAATTTACTGTAGAAACAAGAAATTGATGATTTTTTAGGGAATATCTACTGGGGATATAGTCTACACATCCTTGTTAGAATGCCAGGTAATTGTGATGTAAACAAAAGAGAAAGACTAATCAAGTCAGAACTTTTTCCACTTTTAATGTGACCTATAATGTGAACAATTCAATTGAAAAATAAACAAATCTTTGATAGGGAAAAATAAAAAATTAAAACCTTACAATAGCCGGGTTGCATAAGTTTGCACTCCCTCTTATAACTGGGGATGTATCTGTGTTCAGAATGAACCAATCACATTCAGGCTCATGTTAAATAGAAGTCATTACACACCTGCCTTCACTTAGTGACTCTGATTAATCACAAATAAAGTTCAGCTGCTCTGTTAGGAGTTTCCTGACATTGTCTTAGTTGCATCGCAGAGCAAAAGCCATGGTCCACAGAGAGCTTCCAAAGCACCAGGAGGATCTCAATGTTGAAAGATATCAGTCGGGAGAATGGTACAAACAAATTTCCAAAGCATTAGATATACCATGGATCAAGTGGAGAAAATATGGCACAACAGAGACATTACCAAGAACTGGATGTCCCTCCGAAATTGATGAAAAGACTAGAAGAAACCAGGTCAGGGAGGCTTCCAAGAGGCCTAAAGCAACATTAAAGCAGTTGCAGGAATTTCTGGCAAGTACTGGCTGTGTGCTACATGTGACAACAATCACTCAAATTCTTCATATGAATGGGCTATGGGGTAGGGTGGCAAGACGGAAGACTTTTCTTACAATGAAAAATGTCCAAGCCCGGCTTTTGGACAAAAGGGTAAATGTAAAAAAATGTGTTATGGTCTGATGAAACCAAGGTTGAACATTTTGGCCATATTTCCAAAAGGTATGTTGGGCACAAAAACAACACTGCACATCACCCAAAGAACACCATACCCACAGTGAAGCATAGTGGTGGCAGAAACATGCTTTGGGGCTGTTTTTCTTCACCTGGAACCAGGGCATTAGTCAGGGCTGAGGAAATTATGAACAGTTCCAAACACCAGGCAAATTTGGCACAAAACCTTCAGGTATCCGTTAGAAAGCTGAAGATGAAGTTCACCTTTCAGCATGACAACGACCCAAAGCACACATCCAAAAGCATGACTTCACCAGAAGAAGATTAAAGTTTTGGAATGGTCCAGCCAGAGCACAGACCTGAATCCAATTGAACATCTGTGGGGCGATCTGAAATAAAATCAAAAGGTGCTTCAACAAAGTCTTAGTTTAAGGGTGTGCACACTTATGCAATCAGGTTATTGGGAGTTAAAAAATGTAAATGTTTCCCCCGCAAAGATTTCAGTTTGTTTTTCAATTGAATTGTTCACATTATAGGTCACATTAAAGGTGGAAAACGTGATTTATCTTTGGCTCATATTTTTTACATCACAAACACCTGGCATTTCAAGGGGTGTGTAGACTTTTTTAATCCACTGTATGTAGGCATACAGAGGCCCATTATCAGCAACCACCAGTCTTGTGTTCCAACTGCACATTGTTGGCTAACCCAAGTTTATAATTGTAGAAGGCTAATTGATCATTAGAAAATCCTTGTGCAATTATGTTAGCATCACTGAAAACTTGATTAAAGAAGCAATAAAACAGGCCGTCTTTAGACAAGTTCAGTATCTCCTGCATCAGTGTTTGTGGGTTCAATTTACAAGCTGAAAATGGCCAGAAACAAATAATGTTCTAAAACTCATCAGTGCAGAATACAGCAAACTTAGGTGTGCCCCGGTGCACAACTAAGCAATGATGCAAATACATTAGAATCTAGTTTGAGAAACAGATGCCTCACAGGACCTAAACTGCCAACTGCTTTAAATAATACCCCCAAAACACAACGTCACCTGTGAAGAGGCATCTCTAGGATGCTGGCCTTGCAGGCAGAGTTGCAAAAAAAGCTGTGAATACCCAAGAAGAACCACCAATGACCACTCAAACAGATTTTCTCTGCCGAGGTGAGAGAACCCGCCAGGAGGACAACCATCTCAAGCACTCCATCAATCAGGCCTATTTGGGAGAGTGGTTAGGCATAAGCCACTCCTGACAAAAATACACACACACACACACACAAACAGACAAAGTATATATTAATAAAGGCTTGTGAGAAATCCAGTCCCACTGTCTGTCAAATATAGAAAGAATTCAAACAATATTATCCTAAAATGTCTGCATCACCATTAAAATAAAACCCTATTATTTGTGTAGTCTTGACAGCCATCAATTAAAGTAATTAATGGTGGTTATTTCATTACATAATTACATGTGCCATGCCAGCTCTAATTAATAAATTTAAATAATCACAAGTGCTGAGGCAGGTGTTTCTGGTAGGTGTGGATTATTGTAGAGTATCACTCTCCCAAAGGCTAAGAACGCTTTGCTGTTCACTGAGTACGCCAGAGAGATCTGAAACCAAACATGAACATGGGTTCACAGGTGTTTCCCAGTGTGGACAACCTGATTGTGACTATAAACTGAGCAAGCGTATGAGTGTGTGTGTGTGTGTGTGTGTGTGTGTGTTTAGGTCTAACTATAGTAAAACCAGAAGAAATTGGACTCATGGGGACCTTTTGCCAGTCACCATGAGGCAAAAGTCTATTTCTGGCTCAGAGTTTAGGGTCAAACTTACAATTAATTTTAGAGTTCGAATTTGGATTTTTTAAAGACATTATACCTATGTAAAGTTTAGGCATAAATGTTACTTTATTTAAAGGTAGGGTTAGATTAAGGTTAGGGTTAAGATTAAGATTAGGGCAAGTGAGCATGCAATTTTCTGGCCCTCATGAGGTTAGATGAGTGTGTGTGTGTGTGTCTGTGTGTGTGCGCGCGTGCATGCGTGCGTGCGTGTAGAGAGAGAGGACTTAAGAGAGAAACTGTCAGAGTAATGAAGGCTTAAGAGAAGATTAGTACTGATGGTAGCCAAATTACCATATATCGGGTGGCACACACCCAAAATGACATGCAAGTTGTGTGTGTATGGCGTATGCCTGGGCATGTCCGTGTCCTATTACAGCACAAACAACCATCAACACGAGGAATAAAGGGGTCCAACATGTAACAACCACCAACCACACAACCAAACCCAGGAAGGTCTGGGGTCCTAACAGGGGGTAAAGGGGAAAATTAAAGAATGGGGTGTGCAATATTGGGGGAGGGAGGTAAAGGAGGCCTTGTACGGGGAGGTCTACTAGAAACCCAGCTGGAGTTGTGGAGAACATAAACCTACTGTCATTGGGAAACTGCTCGCTTGCTGTGTGTGCATTTGTGTGTGAGTTTTTTGGGGGGGCGGGGAGTCTGTCTGTGTAACATTGGAAGTCTATTAACAAGTACTTTACCAGGCGAGTCAGAGTAAGAGAAGAGGAAATGCGGCAACTGATTGTAAACAGTTCCTCCTGCCAACCCCCTGGGTGGGCCACACACACTGGTCAGGACAGGAGGTCTGCTGGCTCTGGTTTCAGCCAGCACAGACAATATGACATCATTCAACAGTTAAACAGATAGAGACAGACTATTTTGCTACCCTCAGAGATGGACTACTCTGAAAAAGAAGTGAGAAGAAAGAGGGGGCAGGACATTAGATAAACAAATCTCAGAGGCAGTGAGGGAAAAAGAGTTGGGGGGTAGAAGTGACCCAATGTGGGAGAAAACTAATTGGGCCTAAAGTGACCCTAAGTAGGTGTGAAGAAGGTAGAGAAAAGATTAATCGATTAAGAAACATAAATGAAAAAGAGGGGCATGGAAATAGACATGTAGCAAAAATGAAAAACATAGGGGCTCCTAGGTTGCACAGAGCCTTTCGCTGTGTGAACGTTTCTTGAAGGCCCACCAGGAATTGTGCGATTACGACGAGCGGAGGTTCCTGGCTTTGGGGATTTACGTCACAGATTATTTGGGCAAATCAGAATTGAAAGCATGCGATGCTTAAACTGGGTGGAAGCCTGTATAATCTGGTGAAAACAATGAATCATTTGAATGATGAATGAATCAGTAGATTCCACTGCTACAATGTCAATATTTTAACATAAACATTTGCGAAAAACTAAAATTTGCCCATGATTAGCTCGGGTGTAATTAGCAGAAGGGGGGAGTTGGCCAAGGGTTTTTTTGCAACAGAGGAGACTTTGATACAATAACTTCACTTCTGGGTATTCTAGGTATGATTGATCTCATCTGTGTGAATAAAGGAGAGAACTAGAGAAAATACGAACAGGTAAATCTACAATCTTTAACAGGGAAAGAAAAACTATATTGCACACACAGCCAATGTATCTCTGAAATGTCTCTGCTTATTTTACTGAAAATTTATATTCTACCAAAGTAAAAGAGAATATCTCCTCTTTTTCTACTAACTGTTTTCGGTTTTAATTTATTCATGTCACATATAGAAAAATCGTATAATTTAGGAGACTAGTGCTATGCATTGGCATTGAAAGAAATCTGATTACCCTACTACATCCCAGATGAGTCTTGCAAAGATGCGCCGTTCACAGCTTATTCATTTCGGATCTCTTCTTTTTCCAATAGCTCCTCTCGGTTTTTCGATAACTTATTGATGTCCCCTATAGAAAAATATTAGATGGCAGTAATCTATGAGACTAAAGCTATGCATTGGCATTTGAATTATTTCGGACGTTTTTTTTCCTATGTATTAATTTTTTGTCCTTTTTTAGTATGATACTTTCAATAAACACATTCTTGAATTTTTCTAAATCATTAACCATTTAAAACAGACAAATTCTGTAATTCAATTTTTTTAACTTTATTTATTTTGATGACGACCTAGTAGATGAACTGATGCTCTGGATGGATGGTGATTCTTCGGAGTAGAATGTCCATGCTAATAGGGACGATTCGTATGATTAAGACACCAAACAGCGTTTGGCTCTGGTGGTTATAGGGGGCAAAAAAGGCCTGGAAGTTCCAGTGTTAAGAGAGAGACTGTCAGTCAAAGCAATTAAGTCGCCACAAAGCAAACTTGATTAGGATCTGCAAGTTTGTTTCTGCCTGAGAGTAGGGCTGTTACTAATGTCTATTACCAATACGTTCTGATATGCTACAGCCGGCACTAAAGATAAAATTAACTGGATGCACAATTGTATGTCTCAGTTTGCAGTCAGTTACACAAGTCACCAAATAGACAATGTAATCTAGCCGAAGGATGAGATGAGCTATTGTAATGTTACTGCATGCTAGAGGTAGTTAAGAAATATCAACAAGCTAGCTACACATTCAGCAAAGCTGACTACTATAGCAAGCAAACATCATTATAATATAGCTAATTGTGCTTATACCAATATTTTTACTGCCTGAATAATACAACCCTGTTTCCAAAAAACTAAATACAATGATTCACAAATCATTAATCTATATTTAATGGGAAATAGTACAAAGACAACATATCGAATATTGAAATGTTATTGTTTTTGGAACAAGAAACCAGGCAAACCTAGTTCAGCTGGCCTGAAATATAATTTTGTTATTGTGGCTGCGATATTCGAACCCGGGTCGCCCACCTGAAAGGCTGTGTCATTAACCACTAGAGATGCATTAAGATCAGTAAAGATATTGTCATGCATTAACATCAAGGCAACTTTGAATGCTGCATTAACACCATTAAGCATTGTATTCAACTTAGTAACATTTCTTATTAAGTTGACCTCCACCACGAACAGCATCTATTATCTGTATGGCTTTTGCCACTGGCCGTTTTAACAGCTTATTAGCCATTCATGAATGACACTGATGCAACGGTCTGTGATTGAAGGTGTTATTTACGGCAACAAATGAATTCAAACATGTTATTGAAGACTGATATCAGCCTGCCTGGTCGGGCCTGGTACTTTTAAACTACAACAATTTGTTGCAGTCACTTATGTTTTCTTATGAACACCCCTTGATTATCTACTAGAAATTAGCATTTAATTCAATGCAAGTTTAAACAACTGTCTAATGATAATTAGACCTCTGATCTCTATCCGTGATGATGAAATATGCGTTAAAATAGAGGGTGTCATGGCTTTCTCATTTCATGGCTCTCTCTAAGTTGCGCATTGATTCGGTTTATACACGGTGCGGCTATAAAGGGGGTAGCCTAAGCAGACAGTCAGAACAAATGTGCTTGAACATTTAGGCCTACATTATATTATTCATTTATTCATTCTTTGAATTAGTTAACTCAATTAAACGATTGAAATGAATAATTTGTATCTTAATCAAAAAAATGTTTTGCAAACAACCCATCACTAAAGCGAATTACAAAGGGGGTGAGCAACGACTTATTTGAACGACAATGGCTATAACAGGAACATTTTACATAGCAAACAATGTCAACCAGTGTATGCTGAACAGCAAATGACAAAACTAAGGACTGATTACAGTCTTAAATGGAACCCCATAATAATGTGAATGAAGTTAAAAGAAAGCTAACATTAAAATCAAATGTATTTTATAAAAGCCTTTTTACATCAGCAGTTGTCACAAAGTGCTTTTACAAAAACAATAAGCAAGATGGCTAATCAGAAGAGATTATAAATATTAAGCAGTTTGTTTACCAGGCTAACGTTAGGCGATCTACTCTCTCCAACTCCCTTCTCTCATTACTCAGATGTGCATTGTATGGCCCCTCCCCCATCGCCTTCTGGACCTGCTGCTCTGCTTCTACTGTGTTGCAGCTCAAGCTAGTTTTGTTGCAGCTTAAACTTTCTGCTCCTACTAATGACACAACATTATTGCGTTTGGCATGTTAACTTTGATGCTTAACACCTGTTACTAGAAGTTCTGCTACAACTGCTTCATGGTTGTTATTTTGCAATTACAAATAATATGTACAATGTTAGAGAAAACATTTAGGGTCTCAATGTTGTTTTAACAAGTAAACATTCTAATCGCAACTATCCAGCATATTTTTAAGTCAGAGGGAGAGACATGATTTAATGTGTGATAACAAATGTACATATTCCTAACTGCCGATGCCTTAAAACTAAAATTAGGAAAATTAAAACTGCAATAATGACCAAACAAAACAGGGTAATGGAGAGAAATACACAATATTGTAAACTTAGCAAAACAAGGAATTTATCTAACTATGCACATTCTAGACAGACATCTTTATGCACCCCTGCCATTGGCATGGTGTAGCTGTCTTTTGGCACAGCCCAGATTCAGCATATCTTAAACTAAAAAGACCACTAAAAGGAAAATTACTAGTCAATTTAGTTTGTTTTATTCATGCAACTAAGCGTCTGAGACAAAGCTAAGACCAAGTCAGGACAGGATGTTGTCAGTTGGCTCTGGTTTCAGCCAACACAGACACACTGATATCATTCTAACATCAAACACTGCTTGCACGCACACACGCACACACACACGCACACACCCACACACACCTGGGACCGTTATATTCACAGAGCATCTCAAAACAAGTCCAAGATAACAACAAACCAGAAAAGGAAGCAGGCAAGCCAAGTTCAGCCGGCCCGCAATTAAAAGTGATAACTGGATTCAAACCCAGGTCTCCCATGAAAGGCTGTCTTTTACAACTACACCATAGTGCTATACATTTGCCCAGTGTCGGTATAGCATCTAAACATTAGATAATTGTCACTTTTTTTTCGTGGATACATACATACAATAACTTAATATAGGTGAAAATAACAGACTTTCGTGAAGTGAAAAGACAAAAGAATGGTATACTCTATTACTGCCCAATGGGTTTTGATCTAGCCTATCTGTTCAACAGTCTTGGTGAAGATGTCGTTAACAGGTTTTTCGCTAAATCCAGAATGGAGGAAAATCCAAGGGGGGAATTTTGAAAGACCCCAGAGTCTTTATAGGTCAACATGAGAAGGTTTACTGGAACTTGGTTGCATGAGCTTCACCTTTTCTATATGCAACTGAGTGCTACAGCGCCACCATGTGGTGTATAAAACCAGGCAAAGTTTGAAGCGTTTTCAACCAGAGGGGACCGAGCTATGGGCCTCTGAATATGGCCATGGAGAATAATAAAAATTATAAGAATTAAAGCTGACAGCAGCATTTAGTGGGTTTCAACACTGAAGATACTAATAGCCAGAATCTACTTACTTTTTTACTTAAATCACATCTATGTTAATCCTTTCCTATAGTGCCAATTTGAAACATTCACACAAAGTAAAATGACAACCCTGATCATGTGTACGAAATGATATCAAAGTGTGAAAAAGAACAACAGATATTGGATTGTTTTATGCTGCCACTGTTTGACCAAACTGAATTCACATGCATGTTACATTGCAATAGCTTTCAGGAGATTTACCTAAATTGGAATTCTAATACAATCAGATAAATATGGGCACTGACACTATCAGAGCAGTACAACACCAAACGATACAACTAGGAAGTTGTCTGAATTTTTGAAAAAGTAATATATATACCCTAATAGCATGGTAAATATAACTGAATGGAAGTTTGTCTTCCCCAGCGCAGAGCATATTAATGAATTCAACTTTTCCAAGTTGTAATAAAATGATTCTGTTCTGACCCGATGATCATCATTTTCAAAGTTAGTTTTACTAAAATATGCGTATTAACATCATACATTTTGATGATAAATAGGCAATTACAGATGGCAAAAATAAAACCAATAACTTTCCAGATTATAATTTAGAAAATTCCGTCCCTGTTCTTATTATAAAATAATGTTGACTTTTGTATGGCACGGGCGAAAAGCCTATGTGCCCATGTGTTGTTGTTAAATTACAACAAATGTTCATTAATCTGCCATGTCTACAATCAAAAAGGTTCCATTGATAAATTCTGCCCTCAGAAGTGGAGTTGTGGAAACAAATGAAAACAGAAAATACTCTAATACTGAGGATAGATTATCTACTGAGGTTTGAACACAACATCCTCTATCCCAAAAGCAAATTTTTAAGAGCTAAAGCATTGGTAATAATGTTCATGTTAAAGTAAACGAACGCTAGCGTCTAGTAATAATTATTGTAGTAATGATCAAGGCAAGGTTACATTCCACAAAACATTTGCTTACATTAGCAAGTCATTGTACATCTGAAAACAGATAATTATTTTAGCAACAAGAGCATAGATCAGCTACAGTCTTGAAAGCATGAAACCATCTCTAAATGGTCATTCATATTAAAAAGATATATATATATATATATATATATATATATACATACACACACACACACAATGGGGAGAACAAGTGTTTGATACACTGCTGATTTTGCAGGTTTTTGTACTTACAAAGCATGTAGAGTTCGGTAATTTTTTACCATAGCTACACTTCAACTGTGAGAGACAGAATCTAAAAATCCAGTAAATCAAAATATATGATATTTAAATAATTAATTTGAATTTTATTGCATGAGATAAGTATTTGATCACCTACCACCCAGTAAGAATTTTGGCTCTCAAAGAGCAGTTTTTCTTTAAGAAGCCTCCTGTTCTCCACTCATTACCTGTATTAATTGCAACAGTTTGAACTCGTTAACTGAATAAAAGACACCTGTCCACCCACTCAAACAGACTCCAACCTCTCCACAATAGCCAAGACCAGAGAGCTGTGTAAGGACATCAGGGAAAAATTGTAAACATGCACAAGGCTGGGATGGGCTACAGGACAATAGACAAGCAGCTTGGTGAGCAGGCAACAAATGTTGGCGCAATAAAAAGAAAATGAAAAAAGTTCAAGATGACGGTCAATCTCCCTCGGTCTGGGGCTCCATGCAAGATCTCACCTCGTGGGATTAACCCTGGCCAGTCCATGCTATTTTAGGCCCGGATTTCACTACTTGCACATTTTGGGTCCTAGAATAATTTCTGTAACAGAAATCATCTATTGTGAGTGTATATGGTGTTCACAACCCCTTTGGCCAATTTTTTTTTTTTACAAAAAATAAAATAGGACACTATTTTGCACCCCCATTCCATTACATGGCAAAAAAAAGTTTTACGACCCACATTTTTGCATTAGTGTATGCTAATTTATTTTTCAAATATGTATGTAGTTTTGTGGGATAGTTATTTTCTGATATTTCCATGCCTTTATAGTGATATTACAGTGTTTTAGGCTGAAATAAATGGATAAAATAATGAAGGTCGAAAATATAGACACCCCAATAAAAAAGTCAGTTCCTCTACCTAGAAATAAACCCTTATAAAATCATTTAGAAAGACATTACATTCCTCCTTTCATACCACAATACACCTAACGGCCACTAGAGGCAAGCACTAGATCGGTATTTTGCAGCTATATACAAATTTAAAATATTTTTAGTGAATCCTTACAGTAATTTTCCATGAAAACCAATAGCATCCCCATGACATGTCGAAATAATAATATTTTTACATCATTATTTTATATACAAACGATGATGTGGGATACCATTGTTCATAAATAGCGTTGTACTTACCTCATATGTGGATGGTTCACGTCTCTGAGCTGTTGGAGATGTCTGGCCATTACGCTTACGCATTGCATCCAAATACTGTTTCCATACAAATATCATACTCTTTTGCCCGTTCAAATCTAGTCTAAAACGTTGATCTATAATGTCCTTTTTCGGAATGAAAGCGATGCAGGAATGAACGCGACGCAAGTATTTGTCGATCCTCCATTTTGTCTGCAGCTTGGGTAAGGAGGGGGTACTGATCTGAGGTCGTGCCATAGACCATGTGATTCCCTGGGAGACCTTATCTGCATTGCTATTGGAGCCAGGCATCAGATGACCTAGCACAACATTATTAGCGTATGGCCAATGAAGAATAGACTAAGGAACAGCAGATGCACTAAACTCCATTACATGGCGTGCGTAACGGCCACCATTTTGGTGCAACCTGGTGTTTTTCTTACGTAGGCTGTGATGCACGTAGGTCAACAAATGTTACGTCAATCGCTACATTGGAATTAGCCGCTAACCGGTGAGTAAAATATAATAATCATTCGGTATCAATCAATACACTTACACAATGAGTCACCATCCGCGAATCCGCGGACCTGGATTGAGCCTGGTTAAAATCCTGTAGCACAGGCAAGGTCCCCCTGCTCAAGCCAGCGCATGTCCAGGCCCATCTAAAGCTTGACAATGACCATCTGGATGATCCAGAGGAGGAATGGGAGAAGGTCATGTGGTCTGATGAGACAAAAATAGCTTTTTGGTCTAAACTCCACCCGCATTGTTTGGAGGAAGAAGAAGGATGTGTACAACCCCATAACACCATCCCAACCGTGAAGCATGGAGGTGGAAACATCATTCTTTGGGGATGCTTTTCTGCTAAGGGGCAGGATGACTGTACCGTATTGAGGGGAGGATGGATGGGGCCATATATCACCAGATCTTGATCAACAACCTCCTTCCCTCAGTAAGAGCATTGAAGATGGGTCGTGGCTTTTGTCTTCCAGCATGACAATGACCCGAAACACACAGCCAGGGCAACTAAGGAGTGGCTCTGCAAGAAGCATCTCAAGGTCCTGGAGTGGCTTAGCCAGTCACCAGACCTGAACCCAACTGAAAACATTTGGAGGGAGCTGAAAGTCCATATTGCCCAGCGACAGCCCCAAAACCTGAAGGATCTGGAGGTCTGTATGGAAGAGTGGGCCAAAATCCCTGCAAACCTGGTCAAGAACTACAGGAATCGTATCTCTCTAATTGCAAACAAAGGTTTCTGTACCAAATATTAAGTCCTGCTTTTCTGATGTATCAAATACTTATGTCATGCAATAAAATGCAAATTCATTATTTAAAAATCACACACACACACACAAATACATATACACACACACACACACAAATACATATACACACACACACACAAATATATATACATACACACATACATTTACACATATATATACACATATATATAAATATATTTTTATATAAACTTCAGATGGGGTGAGATCTTGCGTGGAGCCCCGGATCGAGGGAGAGTATCAGTGGTCTTGTATGTCTTCCATTTTCTTATAATTGCTCCCACAGTTGATTTCTTCACACATTGATTATCTATTGCAGATTCGTTTGTGGAAAATTTGTGCATATTGACCTTCGTCTTTTTGCCCAGCTGCAGGCAGGCGGACAAATGACCATGAAGAGCTGTAGGCATGTCTGAATATGTCTAAGCCCCATGGTTGTGCTTAACCATTATGTGACTACTCCTGCAGACTGCCAATGGACACAGGTAATAGACAACACAAAGTGGCTCATCATAGTATAAAATAAACAAAAGGGTATAAACACTGACTCTGCCCATCCTGTCCTGGTATGACTTGACAATATCAGAACAGGAAAACAACGCACCGCCACCATGGCACCTCCACAATAATCCTAACTCCAGATATCTTTGGGGGGCATCATACTAAAAAGCATATACAGATGATGTTTAAATACTCCGGACACAGCCCACATGCATTCATTAATTATTTTAATTTGTACTCTTAATGTTCACCCAGCACAGCCAGAAGAGGACTGGCCATCCCTCAGAGGTGTTTATTTGTACCTAAGTTTCCTGTGTAATAAAAATCACTTAACCTTACAGAAATTGTAATGTATAGGCCTACACACTTACTGTCCCAAATACTCAAACAGCGTTGCTTTATTATTTTCCCCTGGTTTGTTGCTGTGAAATGAGATCTTGTTCAAATACTGAATAACAAAAACTAAATGTTATGCAATCACTACAGATTGTTCCATGCCACATACAGCCATCATAAATACAACAAACAGGACACAACTATTGAATAGCACATGTCAGACTATTATTTAAAGGTATATCTTGACCTAAGTTACTTCATTATATTTTGCAGCTCAGAAGGATATTAAATGCAAGGGTATACTGCGTCCTTGTCAGTTTCATACACACGTATTTTTACTTAACGCTTAAATGCATAGTGGCCTACTGGTGTAATGTTGTTATGAGGTCTTTAAAAGCAGCTTTGGACTTTCATTTTTAACATAAAATCAGGAATGGCAACACTACGGTAGAGCAGTCCAATTTATTGTTGCTAACTACATGTCTGGCACCAATCATCATACCAATATCACAGTTAAAACATGCCTGTTCCCGTTTCAAATGTTTGGTAGACCAACAAATAAACATCTGGACCATGTCTGCATGCTTTTTATAGAGTTGCATCCACATGATTCACTGTTTAGCCATTTGAATTGACATGCAAAAATGGCAAATAGCATAGCCACTGAGCGAGTTGTATATAGACACAACATTTCAGGGGCCATTACACTGAAAAGGTGCAATTTGCATGATGTAACTTTTCAAAATTAAATTTCATTCTTTATCTTCCTTCTGAGGTCAAACTCAGGCAATTGCATTCATATTTTCACAAGGTTTGCCATTAGAAGATGGTGGCATTTTCCAAAAACAAACTACATTCAACAACATCCAGTAGCTACATTAAAGTAAGGCAAAACTAAAACTGTTTACCGTTATACTGTGACTATTTCCAGTAGATTTTTGAATTATGCATCTGTGCATGCTTTTTGGTTCAGGATAGACAAAAACTTTGCTGGCTACAACATTCAGTAGCTACATTATAGTAAGCCTGAATTAAAACTTAACAGTTATACAGTATTGCAACTATTTCTGCTAGACTTTTGAAGTACACATCCATGCATTCATTTGGGGATAATATAGGCTAGATCAAAACCCCATGGACAATGAAATAGTAGGGGTTTCCACAAATCTCTAATCTTTTCACTTGTTGAGAAAGTCAGTCACCTGTATTGATAGTTATTGTATCAATTTCATTAACAAATGAAAGAAAAACAAATGTTTTTGTGCCATGAAATAGCATTGGCAGGGAAAAGTTCATCTCCATTCTCGCTAGCAATTACTAAATTCTTAAGACAATTCCAAGTAGTAAGTTTGTAGATACTAGTTAGCCTATTACTGGTAATTAAGCTGTTAAAACGGCCAATGGCAAATGCCATACAGTTCATAGATGCTATTTGTGGTGCTGGTTAACTTAATAAGAAACTTAACAAAGTCAGTTTAAAACCATGCTTAATGGTTTGGGAGACACGGGTTCAGAACTAGTGAGGGCAACAACATTTATCACATTTAATTGGGGGCTGGCTGAACTAGGCTTGCCTGGTCCATTTTCTGGTTAAAAAAAAACACTAAGATTTATTTTTATATTTAAGCCAGATCCCAACCTCAATATTTTCAATAATTTAAAACAATATCATACAAATGCTTAAATATTTGTTTTATAAAAAAACAAGAAACAGGAATGAACATTGGGTAACGGTGCACTAAGTAACAGGAATGAGTGCTTGTTTATTGTGAGAATAACTGTATGTTACACAACTTCCTCCAAATAAACAAATAAAGATAAAACAGGAGGTCATTTGGCAAAATGACCTTAGTCTAAATAGCAACATAAAAGCTGTAACAACTGTAAGTGCATGCTTTTGCAAGAGTGTGTATGGAATGTGTGCTTGTGTGACTGCTTCATCCCTAAATCGATCTTACATAGTTTGGAGCTATGCATTGAGTCATTGCCCTGTTGTAAGAGGAACTATGGTAGGAGGAAACTGGCTCCAATCAAGCGCCGTCCACAGGGTATGGTACGGTGTTGCAAATTGAAGTGATAGCCTTCATTCTACATGATCCCTTTTACCCTGTACACATTTTCCACTTTACCACCATCAAAGCACACCCAGGCCATCACATTGCCTTCACCATGCTTTACAGATGAAGTTAAGCACTACTTTATTGTCATTTCATTTGGTTTCAGTCCCCCGAATGTTGTTCCTTGTGATCCGAACACTTCAAGCCCTTGATTTGTCTGTCCATAACACTTTTTCCCAATCGTCCTGAGCCCAGTGTCTTTGTTCTTTTGTCAGTCTTATGGCATTTTCTTGGTAACTCTGCCTAGAAGATCAGCATTCCAGAGTTGTCTCGGTAACGTCGACATTTTGAGTGGTGTTTGGAGGGCACTATTTAATGAAGCTGTTATTTGAGGACCTGTAAGGTGTCCATTTCTCAAACAAGACACTAATGTATTTGTCGGCTCGCTCATTTGTGCACCTGGAGCTCTCACTCTTTCAATTCTGATTAGGGTCAGTTTGTGCTGTTCTGTGAAATGAGTAGTACACCGCATTCTACAAGGTCTTCAGTTTCTAAGCAATTTCTCGCATTGAATAGCATTTCTCAGATAAAAGAAAGTTATTTGTTTCTGGATATTTTTAGCCTGTAATTGAACCCACAATTGTTTATTCCCTAGGTCAGGATCCTGGGTCTTAACACCTCCCTTTGCAACTGGATCCCGGACCTCCTGACGAGCAGAGACCATGTGGTGAAAATGGTAGACTCAGTGGTAAAAACTGATCAAAAGCGCCAATAATTTGAGTAAACTAAAGAGGTCTGGCATGTCTACAAAAACTCACCAACTGTGGTTACATGTGCACCATTAAGAGCTTCCTCTCAGGCTGCATTACTGCATGGCAGTGTTGGGGAATGCTACTTTTCAAGGTAACTAATAACAGTTACAGGTTACAGATCCGATAAAGTAACTAGTTACATTATTTAGTTACTTGCTGTTGAAAGTGACTTCTGGCTGTGCCTGGTGAATATATTAAGAGTCCAAATTGTAATAGTTAATCTAAAACCGGATGCATATAATGGCAGGCATATAATACGGCCTACATTTGCAGACTTCAATACTACATAGATTCATTGTGGTGAACAATGAGTAACAAAAATAATATATTTAGCATTGTACACTGAAAAACATATAGTTGCGCTCAAAGGTTTACATACCTTCGGAGAATTGGTAATATATGTATCATTTGTAAAGAAAAGCAGACAAAACAAGTCTTATTTCTTATGGGATTCACATTTAACTGTAGGTCATACCAGAATTGCACCATCATAAAACAAAATGGCAAAAAAATTAAATAAATGCACTGACCCCTGTTCAAGTCGGCATACCCTTAGTTCTTAATACTGTGTATTGCTGCCTTTAGCATCAATGACAGCATGCAATCTTTTTTCATAGTTGTCTATGAGGACCCCAAATTCTTGCAGGTGGTGTAGCTGCCCAGTCATCCTGGCAAGATGCCTCCAGGTCATGCAAAGTCTGGTTGTCTTGCATTAACCGCATGTTTGAGATCTTCCCAGAGTGATTTGAAGCCAGAACCTTCATCCTTTTCTGCTGTGACAAATGGAGTCAACTTGGCCTTGTGCTTTGGGTCATTTTCATACTGGGAAGTCAAAGAGCGGCTCATAAACAGCTTTCATGCAGAAAAATGCAAATTTACTGCCAGTATTTTCAGCTAACATTCTGCATTCATGTTGTCATCAATTTTCACAAGATTCCCCATGCCTTTAGAGCCCCGCCCCAAAACATAAGTGAGCCACCACCATGCTTCACCCTGGTTATGTTATTCTGTGCACTTTAGGCCTTCCCGATTCCTCTCCAAAAATAGGGCTTATAGTTGTGCCCATAAAGCCCTACTTTGGTGTCCAAATTAATATGCCAGAAAGAAGCTGAGGCGTCTCACGCTGTTTGTCGGACATATTGTAACCAGTCTTTTTTGTGGGATTGGCACAATAAAGGCTTCTTTCAGGTAAATCTCAAACAATTGTTTGGGATTTTCTTGGTGTCCCGAACAATTCTTCTGGCAGTTTGGCTGAAATCTTTCTTGGTCTACCTGACCTACTTTTTAACAAGCGATTGAACAGTACTGACTGGCATTTGCAAGGCTTTGGAGATCTTTAATCCATCTTTACAAAGTTCCATTACTTTGTTCCACAAGTCTTGACAGTTCTTTTCTGCTCCCCATGGCTCAGTATCTAGCCTGCTCAGTGCATTCACGTGAGTGCTAACAAACTAATTCACTATACACAGACACATACTGCAAGTTAAGCCAAAGGTGTGGGAAATTCACCTTTAATTGCCAATTTCTTCTGTGTGTGTCTGTAACAAGGCCAAACAAGGGTATGTAAACTTTTGATCAGGGCCATTTGGGTGATTTCTGTTATGATTTAAAAAGGAGTCAAACAACTGTGATAATAGATGGCTTCATATGATCACTATCCTTAAATGAAATGCAGTGTTTTTGCTTGATAAGACATATTTTCTAAATCAATGCCAACATTTTACAATTTCTGTCAGAGAAAGCAAACTTATAAGCAAAACTGTACCCTCTCAATAAGAAAACAGCAACTTGAAATCTCTTTTCAACAATGTGCATAATTCATTAATGTTTCATGAGGAGAGTAATTACTAAAACTGTTTATGAAATTAGACAGAAAAATCACATTTAGAAACAGAACATGTATTTACATGTTAATTTACCATAAACTATAACTGAAAAAAGAACATGTTTCTTTGCTCATTTAAATGACCACTATCAAACCACTATTAACACATCCATATACAAACACAATTTGGGCTACATAATGTTTATTAAGTCCTGTTGCACTATTACCTATATTTAAGTCCCCTCCAATAATCATTTGTTGTTGATACAGCTCTGAAGTGGTAGCTACGTGTTCATTCAGGTTGAACAATCATTTGCCTGGGGATCAACTTTGTTTGTCCAACAGAGGATGATTTCTGATGGAACTTTGTTTGTCCAACAAGCAAGTTGATCCCAGGCAAAACAACAACCGCATTGAGTATGCAAGGGTAATAACGATGTAGTCAAATTAGTGAACTGCTTCCCAAGCTACCAATTGCGATGCTCACCAGAGCTCAGCCTTCCACAGCACAAATCGCTAGTCAATGCTATATATTGTTTTGAAAAGAATGGGAACTGGGCGAGTTACTATAAACACTGCAGATCGCAAGTCAGCGGAGCGCATCATCGGCTACCATGTCCCTTCCGCGCAAGGCCTCTACCATACACAATGCTTTAGGAAAGCATGGAACATCATAAAAGACTACAGCCACCCAGGCTATGGTCTGTTCACACTGCTGCTGTCTGGGTACACACTACTTGAGCAAGAGGGCACACACTTCCAGACAATTTTCCCCCATGTCATAAGTCTTCTCAACTAGCAACATTGTTCAATTGATCACACAAACACTTCATAAGCTCTGGTCACTTTCTATGTACATTTAATGTAAGTTAGTACATTGGATTGTATCCATTTATAGGCACTACTACACTTTTAAGATTCCTTTCCATACGGTCCATATTCCCATTTCCACATTCTCTGGAATTGCTGCAAGTTTTTATAAAATTGTCCATATTTTTGCCATTATTTGTTCTTTATAGATTTCTTAATGCAAACTGCATAGGTGTCACATGCCATGTCACAAGAATTTTGCTGTTCAGAATCACGCTGTGTTATTCGGTGCATCTAACAAATAAATGTACTTAGACATTAATGCTCCAGATTCTCAACTACTCGAAATATGTACAGTTAAATTGCATCTTTAAATCAGCACAACAGTTTTCATCTGCGCTAATAAAATATGAATATTAATATAATCACAAAAGGGCTTTCTAATGATCAATTAGCCTTTTAAAATGATAAACTTGGATCAGCAAACAACGTGCCATTGGAACACAAGATAGATGGTTGCTGATAATGGGGCTTTTTCTGCGTGTGTAGAAATAAAAAAATGTATCTGCCGTTTGCAGCTACAGTAGTCATTTACAACATTAAAAATGTCTACACTGTGTTTCTCATCAATATGATATATTCATGGACAAAAAATCTCATCTTTAAAAACAAGAACATTTCAAGTAATCCCAAACATTAGAACAGAATTGTATAGTATATTCCAGATACATTTAAAATGGCTATTTCATTCAAACTTCTCTCTCCTGATATGTTATTAGCAGATATTAGAATATAATTTGCAAATACATGAAATGTAGCCTCATAGTAATGATAGTATCATGAGAACAATTAGCACCTTTAAGTGATGTACCAAAAATTTTCAAAAATACATAACATCCAAGAAAAAATTTTGGTAACTGGACTTAATGTTAAGATTGACAATTTCAGTAATACGATATTATAATAAAACACAGAAAAAAGCTTTTGGTCTAACCATGGCCTTCAGGAGACTCCAATGATGCTACTCCCTGTTGCTCATGTGACTTGTGGAATATCCCACATTTTTGTAATAGGGAATGTGTCAGGGTATCAGGACTGAGTGAAAACCTGGGGACATGAGCATTTTTATTTTTAACATATTATGAATTTCCGATGAGAAAATATTTCATGTTTAAATGGGAATTATTTACACAATAATTATATTTCATGGCAAAGTGTAGTGTTAGAGCGTGGGGACAGGCAAATTTGTTTTTTGTTTTAGGTAGTTTTTATTAAGATTTTACATGATGTATCATCAAACTGCAATTAAGACCCAGTGAAGGACACATTGCATCATAAAATAATGTATTAAACAGATACTTTTCATGCATATTTACGCATGTAATGGCCTGGGGATGGACTGAGCAGAATGGCCCTCATACCTACTATACAACTCATTTTCTGCCTCATACTTCTTTGTTAGGGTTCTTTCAGCTTGATTACAGCCAACCTAATCCTTACTATCTAGCTCAGATCATGTGATATTACCTTAAGGTACAGATCTAAAATCCGTTTTGATCCTTCTTTCCTAACCTTAAACATTATAAGAAAAAGGCAAAAAAGTGTCCCAAGATCAGCAACTGGGGACATTTTTACACTGTCTCAAGCCCCTGTCGCACCTAGACGACAATGTCCCTTCCTTTAGCCCTTGTACCTCGATTTGCCCTCCAACCTCCTCACCTCACCACAAAGGAATGTTAGGACCAGCTGGCTCAGAAAGAAAAAAGCTATACCAAAACAGGAAATTCATCAGTGGTCCTATCAGCATATCAGAGAGCTTTACTATCAGGGGACGCCACCGCCTCAGAGTAAACACACACACACAAACTGGTGATTGGCTCTGATCACAGGGGGAGAAGTGTCATCGGGGTTCAAGAGGTCAGAGACACAGAGGGTTTATGGGAGAGAGAAGAATCTGAGACACTGGAGGATCCATAAAGCTGTAGAGTACATAGGTGTGAATCGCTGTGGTAGTGTGTGTAAGCAAACGTTTTAGACTTTTCAGGCTTTTAGGTTAGGTTAACGATAAGGCATTTGTTTTCATTTAAGATTTTTTTTAGTACAGTACAACCACAATGTGGGTGTGTCAGAGTATTCCACCCCAAAGAGTATTTATCCCAGCGTCTGAGTGCGTGCTTGTGAACATAATGTGAATGCACGTTGGTTGTGAGATTCAAACCGGATTCCAGAGACCCTGTTCTGTATAATTAATGTTCTCCATTCCTTTGCTCTTATGAAACCTGCAGCACTGCATTCACAGCCCTGCCAGGAACGACACACACACACACACACACACACACACACACACACACACACACACACACACACACTTACCAGGCCAGTAAGACAGTTACATGCATTAACCTAGTGTTACAACAACGTATAGATGTGCCCGGAGTATGGCTGTGGTCAAGAGAGGGGAATAGAAACCAGCAAAATATAACAGGGGAAAACCATTTTCCATTCTCAATTTTAGATGTGAATGCTGATTATGTAGCAGGTGAGAAATGAGAGAGCAGGATGCTATACACAGGGGGAAAACTGCATTTGCGTGACAAGGTAAAACTAGGGAAGAGGGAGCAGGAAGGAGGATGACAGCAGGCAGCTGAAATCCAAATAGCTGCAAATATATATATATATATATATATATATATATATATATATATATATATATATATATATATATATATATATATTTATGAAATTCTGAAAAATATGAGCAGGATTTCCCTTTCAGTGCCTAGATTCCCTGAATCAGCACCTCCACCAGTAAGCCAGCGACTGTCTCGGCAGTGGAGAAAGCAGGAGTGGCAGGGAAACAGGGTGCGTGGGTGTGTGTGTGGTTTCTGTGTGGTTTCTTAGACGCATTTGGCTGGAGAGGGAAGGGGATGCGGCCCCTCTCTTGTACCCCTTACTCACTCCTCACAGGCACGCATGCTCCCCTACAGACACTGCGGCTCATGTTGAGCAACAAGGAGTCACTAACAGGCCATGGAGTTACATGAGCCTGGTCCAGCAGCAGCTCACCACAGCAAAACGTTGCCATCTAGTGTCAGCCAGATAAGATGCGCAGTCTCTCGCAGTCTTTAGTAAGTCTTACCACTGTCTCATTCATTCCTAGTCTCTTAAGCAGGCCTAAACGTTTCTGTTGGCGTCCTGGATGATGCAGTTGAGATCAGAGACGGTCAATATATCCGGATATCTGTTTCAAGCGAAAAACTACAGGAGGGTAGTTCTCTAAGAACAGGGTTGAAACAGGAGGGTAGGTCTTTAGGAATGTAGTTAAACCATCCAGGAGGATAGATCTTCAAGGAAAAGTGTTAGACAATGACCCAGTGATAATTTGAATGAGGGGAAAGACACCCTCTCTGCTCCATCCCTCCCTCTAACTTAATCTTCACATCTCTCTTAATCTGGTGTAAGCCTGTTACCTACCAGGACAAGGTCTACCATTGTCAGGGCTGAGTTAGTCATATATTCAAAAAACTACAACAAAAAAATCCGCAGAAATGTAGCTCTCCAGGAACAGGATTGGATATCAAAGGATTCCAATTCACTTAAAATCAACACTTAAGGTAACTTCATAATGTAATAAATAAAATGTTTTATAGTTAAAAATACTGTCATTTAAATAATGCAGAACAAACGCAAAAAACAAATGGATTAGTTTTAACTCAAGTGAAATTTGTGCCACAAACATTTTGGGCAGGATTCACAGGTACAGATTAAGCCTACTCTAGGACAAAAAGATCGAGTTCAATAAAAAACTCCATTGAGCTTGTTTTCTTAGTCCTAGACTAGGCTTAATCCATGTCTGAGAAACCAGCCCTTTCTCTATGCTTCAGACCTAAAAAATAACAGCTCTTGATTGTTGACCAATTAAAGACCAATTGGTTTTGATGCCAAAAGGCAGGAGTGCTGTTGCTACATAACAGGCGTAATTACCAAAAAGTGTTAATTTCTCAGATTTTGCCTGAGAAAACCTGAGTAGGCATACCTTTACGTTTAATAGAAAATACAATGGAAGCGTCTTTGCTGTAACAATTTGCTGCTACTGGATTACAGAGCATCCGGCTTAATCACACATAGTAACAATTCCAATGAGATGCCTAACGGTTTATTAGACTAGACTGTCAAATAATTATTTAACATAATTTCTTTACACGGGAGTGTGTAAGTTTGAAGCCAGAAAAAGCACAGTGCAAAATGAGCTTTGCAAAATGCACTGTTAATTAATTAAGTGCTAAAGAGCCTGTTAGGTTGTGGTCTACCACCGCTCATTTTACACTGAAATTAAATGAAATAAATAGCTAATGTACACAGGGCCGTATGTTTGTTTTCAAATGTGAGGGGGACATATTATTTTGCTAGTGCCCATGGTTTTGGAATGGCACATCCAACAAGCTCATACAGGTGTGAAGGTTGGGTGTCCACAAACTTTTGACCATATAAAGTGTTCACACTGTACCTAAGGGTATCCTAAGCAATTGTTCACATGTGAAGATTTTAAAGTGGGCTAGCACCACCGTTAGCCTAGGGCTAGCTAGCCCTGCTATGGAACCATAGAACGTTTATTGTCCCATCACAAAACCTTAATTTTTCATATGGTCTTGACGCATGCCGTTTGCAACAATGTAATATTTCTGTTTCCGTCCTGTCACTCTGCAAACCATTCTAATTATTAAATAGTTATTGCTGCTTCCTTTCAACATAAATTGAGCAAAGAATGTTGATGTTTTTTTTCCTTACACACTTTTAAATAAAGTTGTCAATGCAAATAAAGACAGGGTGGGTATCGTGTTCAAATGATGTCATGAAGTCGTTAACTAAATCATGGTAGCATAACACTCATCGTGTGTCAGTTATGTACTGTAACATTATTTGCATGCCAGAGAACATAACATTTGCAGCTTATGTAAAATGTTGTTGTTTCATATGTGTCTGTTAGCCCTGGGCTTAGGAATAGCCCTGGTTAATAGACTTGGGTTAAACTTTAGGCAGGGTTAACAAACTCATGTGTGTGAAAAGCCTAAGCTAACCCAGGACGAATCTAAGACTGGGGCAAGAAATCCCAATGCTTAGCGCAACAGTGTGAAAAGGCCCATAGTGTATGTTTGCATCCGGTGGACACAGCATCTCTTTGATTCGGTCAGAATCAACATGAATACTGCCTATAGCCAATTCATTTAACATTACTTAGTTAACATAATGTCTGATGGGTGCTTCTAGTGAATACAGTGGGGCAGAAAAGTATTTAGTCAGCCACCAATTGTGCAAGTTCTCCCACTTAAAAAGATGAGGCCTGTAATTTTCATCATAGGAAAACTTCAACTATGAGAGACAAAATGAGAACAAAAATCCAGAGAATCACATTGTAGGATTTTTAATGAATGTATTGGTAAATTCCTTGATAAAATAAGTATTTGGTCACCTACAAACAAGCAAGATTTCTGGCTCTCACAGACCTGTAACTTCTTTCAGAGGTTCCTCTGTCCTCCACTCGTTACCTGTACTAATGGCACCTGTTTGAACTTGTTATCAGTAGAAAAAACACATGTCTACAACCTCAGCCACACTCCAAACTCCACTATGGCCAAGACCAAAGAGCTGTCAAAGGACACCAGAAACAAAATTGTAGACCTGCACCAGGCTGGGAAGACTGAATCTGCAATAGGTAAGCAGCTTGGTGTGAAGAAATCAACTGTGGGAGCAAGTATAAGAAAATGGAAGACATACAAGACCACTGATAATCTCCCTCGATCTGGGGCTCCACGCACCCCACCCCATGGGGTCAAAATGATCATAAGAACGATGAGCAAAAATCCCAGAACCACACGGGGGGACCTAGTGAATGACCTGCAGAGAGCTGGGACCTAAGTAACAAAGACTACCATCAGTAACACACTACACACTCCTTAAGCCAGTACATGTCCAGGCCCATCTGACGTTTGCTAGAGAGAATTTGGATGATCCACAAGAGGACTGGGAGAATGTCATATGTTCAGATGAAACCAAAATATAACTTTTTGGAAAAAACTTAACTCATCGTATTTGGAGAAAGAATGCTGAGTTGCATCCAAAGAACACCATACCTGTGGAAACATCATGCTTTGGGGCTGTTTTTCTGCAAAGGGACCAGGACGACTGATCCGTGTAAAGAATGAATGGGGCCATGTATCGTGAGATTTTGAGTGAAAACCACCTTCCATCAGCAAGGGCATTGAAGATGAAAGTGGCTGGGTCTTTCAGCATGACAATGATGCCAAACACACTGCCCGGGCAACGAAGGAGTGGCTTCATAAGAAGCATTTCAAGGTCCTGGAGTGGACAAGCCAGTCACCAGATCTCAACCCCATAGAACATCTTTGGAGGGAGCTGAAAGTCCATGTTGCTCAGCAACAGCCCCAAAACATCACTGCTCTAGAGGAGATCTGCATGGAGGAATGGGCCAAAATACCAGCAACAGTGTGTGAAAACCTTGTGAAGACTTACAGAAAACGTTTGACCTCTGTCATTGCCAACAAACGGTATATAACAAAGTATTGAGATTAACTTTTGTTATTGACCAAATACTTATTTTCCACCATAACTTACCAATAAATTCATAACAAAATCCTACAATGTGATTTTCTGGATTTTTTTTCTCATTTTGTTTCATAGTTGAAGTGTGTCTATGATGAAAATTACAGGCCTCTCATCTATTTAAGTGGAGAAACTTACACAATTGGTGGCTGACTAAATCCTTTTTTGCCCCACTCTAGCTACTACACAGACCATTGTATTTCAATGAGTGTGCCTGATATGTGATCTAGATGTACATTTTGCCTGTACAGTACTTGAATTTCACAACCTCACCTACCAAGCTCCACCACAACCCCCCCCCGTACATCCACCTCAACAGTCTTATCCACCGCAGATGTGTTGTCTGCACTGAGTAGGGTGAATGCATGCAAGGCCGCTGGTCCAGGCGGCGTCCCCAGGCGTGTGCTCAGAGCATGTGCTAGAGAGCTAGCCGAGTTCTTCACTGACATTTTCAACCTGTCACTGGCCCAGGCAGTTGTCCCCACATGCTGGCACAAAGACTGCAGTCTTTGAGCCAGCACAAAAGCAGTTGTCTGCATCTAGCCTAACAGATTTTGACCTGTCGCACTCACCCCCATGATCATGAAGAGCTTCTAAATACATTTTCTGGCCCACATTAAGTCCTGCCGACAATAACGAGTCAGCCTACAGGGTGGTCAAATGCCTGGCAGCATGGTGCACTGATAACACCCTAGCCCTCAATGCAAAGAAAACCAAGCAGCTTATTGCGGATTAAAGAAAATATAGGCTGCAGTCACACCCCAGTTCTCATCAATGGAGGTGGAGCAAGTGTCCAGCTCCAAATTCCTGGGTGTCCACATCTCCGAGGACTGCTCCTGGTCCCTGTACACCTCATCCTGGACAAAAAGGCGTGGCAGCGCCTTTTTGAGGAGGCTGAAGAAGGCCTGCCTGTCATCAAAGATCGTCGTGAACTTTTTCCGCTGAACAATCAACAGCATTCTCAGTGTGGTTTGGTGGGTGCGCCGTAGCTGACCAGAAGGCCCTACAACAGGTGGTGAAAATTGCCCACACATCACAGGTACCTCCAGAGCAAGATGTGTCTGCACAGGGCGCACGCCATCACTAGGGACCCTTCAAATCCATGCCACAAACTGACTGCCTATATTTCATCAGGCAGGCGGTACAGGTCATTCCATTCTCACACCAGCTGGCTCAGGAGGTTTCTTTCAATATTCTGTACCCCTGATGAACTCTGTGGACAATCACTATCCATACCCACCCTTTGTACTACTGGACTCGCAGTCATTGCCTTACACAGTCTGATAAGGAAATTTTGGTCTACAAGTACGTGTCTGCAACTCCTGTATTTCATTGGTATATGCCAATTTGCACCTCATACTTGCCCCTTCATTCCACATTTATAACTGCCACTGTATTTGCATTTTCAGCTGTTACACCTCGCAAACCTCATTGCTGCTATCCCTGCATTTCAGTTGCACATGCTATCCCACTCCATCAATTTGGCTCAATTGCAAATTAAGAATTGCCACTTGTTGATACATTATACATAATACTTACACATTCTCTGCCCTGCTCTATTTGCTTCCATTGCACATTTAGAATTGCCAAATGAAAAGCATTTGCATTAATTGCACATCTATACATTCCACTTACATATACTTAATATTTGTAAATGTTTTGCACTCTTCTATATGCATTTCACAAACTGCATTTCTTTGTACTCGACTTATACATGTCCAATGAAATTAAATTTTAATCGAATTTAATGACGACATTGTCCATCTAAACATTCTTCTGGTTACGCCAATAAATATAAACATTCAAGATATAGGCAACACATTATAACAATAATACTGTTGTAGTTATCCACTTTTATTGACACAGTTGACCCTTTCTCCCTGGATGTCTGATCCTGCTTTGACTGGGATCCCTGTCATGGTCACTGTCGGATTCTGCTAAAATACAGTAGGGAATGACAAACAGTTTGATCTATGCCAGCAGAATCTGATGGCAATTTCTTTATCTATAGGACCCGCATTAGGTTTAATATCAAATGGAGCTTCCCATGTAGGGAACTACACGTAACGTTAGCCATGGGTGAAGTTAACAGTGTTAATGTGTTGTTAGACTTTGCTAGCAAGCTAATATATATTGCGCAACTACCGTACATTTTTTATGTTAGCCTAACCACACCTAACATGGGTGCCATTTAAATTAAATTAATTAATAGATAAGCTAATCAACCTCATTCATGTTATAGGAGGTATTTAGCTAGAGTAAATGTCAGAGGGATTAGAGATCTTTCATGAGTCACCAGTCACCTAGCAGCAATAGTAGCCTCTACTCAACTGTGGTAACTATTACGGTAACCAGCACCGTGCACACAACCTTTCCAACCAACTACCTCAAAGCGAGTGTGTGGTCCTGAAGCCAGTCTGATTTGAATTACACAATTGCATACCATCCTGCCTCTGCACCGTTCTAAAGCAGAGTTTGAGCTTCTCTAATGAGTTTTGTAGATAAAAATTTAGTGGTAAAACATTTCATTTTCAAAGTGCAGGGGATATATCCCACTCACGTATAATGAAACCTATGCCACTGACTGTACACATTCACTGAATAACAGTGGGTGCCCACTTGGCAAGGTGGCAAGGTCATTTTTTTTCTCCAATTCATTAACAATTGAGTCACGTAATAATAGCAACGGGCTATAAGATGCAAATGTAAAACATATTAATCTGGCCGAAATATGGGCCACAGCCAATCAAACAGTGGTGGCCAACAGCGGTGGGCAACAGCCAATAAAAGTGTCCCAGAATAATACTAATAAGAGGGAAGACATTTCATTTCGTATTATAAAGCAATGTCTTCATCAAATATGCAAACATTAGCTAGATTTCTAGCACCAAGGACACAATTACTAGTAGTAGCCTCTCCTATAGAGCAATTAAAATTTCCATTACCCTAATTATACGTTGTTATTCTTTCCTGCTACAGCCTATTCGTAGAAATAAAAAGGAATAAAGATAATAAAATCTATTTTCCCCATATTGTGCCGTCTCTTCCAGGCTCCTATCTCGCAGAGGCATTTGAGGTCGCAGTTGGCTCGCTTCTTTTTTTGCGAGGAGGCTCAGGCATTGGCGGTGGCGGATCAATATCTTAATCAGATGAAGACCCGAGATCCGACATGTTGATTTCAAGACCTATTTCGGATCCTCCATCTGATCTAAATCTTGCAGCATCCCCAATGCTGTCAGGGGGGTCAAATAGGCGGGTTTACCATTGTGAATTAAACACAGTAAATTTTGGTTATCGCCCATTCATCCATTGCAGTCATTGCTAATCCATTGCTATTCATTAGATTCAATTAGACTAGGTTCTCGAAGGTAGACATGTACGTGTAACACCTGAAAAAGAATATAAACAGCACGTATGCAATATTTTAATCTTCAGGAAAATAAGCAGAGAAAAATCAAAAAGAGAGACTATATGACGTGTGTGTTTAGTTTCTCTTTTTCTCCTAAAATAAAATTGTAAATTGTAAGACCGTTGTTAAATTGGTGACTGGTGACTGCAAAATAAAATCCTTGGCATTTTGTTTAATTAATGTTTTTTAGCATAATACATCCGAGAGTTACATTTGAGATTTACATTTGATGAATTAGCCTACACAATATGCTGAATCTACTATTGAAAAATGGTAACGTGTGATTAGCCTAAACGTTTGTATAATATTTCTAGAATAGCCTAATTACGTTTTTCAAGGTCATAGAAAACTTGTATTTCATTTCTAAGTTATACAAATTCAACGAAGATCAGATCATTCATTTGGGAGTAGCGTGCATTCAACCATTGATGTCAGGCATTCAAGGAGGGGTGATTAGCGCCTGAGTACCATTTGAGTACCAACGCTAAGTGGCGTGGGCGGTTGGCAGATTAAGTAGGAAAATACTTAATCTACCAACAATTGATTATGGGATGATTGATCCGTGAAGCCACAAGGTCCTTTTTAATGCTGTAACACGTAACATGGACAGACCGCTATGCAGTCTCATTGTGGATTGCTATGCCATTTTAATTTGTATGTCCTCTCGAAAAAAGTATTGGTGTACAACAATGCAGATTACCGATTGTTTAGAAAACCTCAAAAATCGGTCCTAATGAATTGGCCAAGCCGATCAGGAGGGAAGATCTGTGGGAGGAGGGTTGGACTGCCATGCTGTAGAGACTGTGGTTCAGTGATAATTTGACTGAGGAGAAGTGAGCCATGGAAATGGAGACAGAAAGGGAAAAAGGTCTGAATGACAGAAAGAGTGAAAGTGCCCCTCACTCATTCTCTCTCAACTTGTTGCTTGCTGGGAAACGTCTTCCATTGTTAGGGGTAAGAGATTCATTATATCCACACCTAATGGTTGGAATAAAAACCTACAGGATGGTAGCTTTCCAGGAACAGGGTTAATACCAACAGGATAGCTCTCCAGGAACAGGGTTGGAGAGCCATGTTCTGAAGACAAGGGCCCAGTGTCCATTTAAGAGAGAAAAAGTTCTTTCTATCACTCTCTACTGTTCTGTCTCTCTCAAGCAGGCATATACCAGTTACCTGCAAGGACAACGCGTCTCATTGTTAGGGCTGATATTGCCATTACAGATCTCTCGTTGAAACTAATGCCTACAGGAGATTACATTTCCAGGAACAGGGTTAAAAACTAAAAGGAGGTTAGCGCTTCAGGAAAAGAGTTCAAACCAACAAGAGATTAGCTCTCCAGGAAAATAGTTTAATTGAAATCCAAAAGAAGGGTAGCTCTTAAGAAGCAAGTGTAAAAAACCCTACAGGAGCTGCCCTGCAGCTGAGACAATGGCCCAGTGATAATTTCAATGTACAGAAAAGTGAGGAAGAAAAACAGACAGTCCCTATCCCTCTCCCCTCATTCCATCTCTCATAAGCTGGCGTAAGCTTGTTAACCTTCCTGAACAAAGGTTTCCCATTTTTAGTGCTGAGACAGTCCTTGTATGAATATGTAGGAGATATAAGCATCAGGTTAGCTCTCCGCAAACTGGGTTGGAAAGCCACGCTGTGGAGAATGTGGCCCAGTGATCATTTGACTCACGGGAAAAATAAGAGAAATGGAAGTACCAGAATGGAGAGCAAAATGGTGAGAGTCCCTTGTTCATTCTAATTTTTCAGCTTGTTGCCTTCTAGGAAAACATCTCCCATTGTTGAGGCTGAGACAGTCATATCCAGATCCCTAGATGGAGCAGAACCTTCAGGAGGGCAGCTCTACAGAAAAGGGGTGTGAAGACCAACCAAAGTCACTTAGAGAACACTCATGGAGATCTGTAAGAGAGTTATTAGGGCCCTGGGATAATGTGACAGGAGTAAGAAAATAAGAGAGAGACAAACACAGGGACTTATTCGGAACCACATATTCCAAATGCACATGATTTAATGTGACACCATTTTATCCAAACACGTCTCATCATTGAAGGTAATCAAATTTGTATGGAACTAATGTAAAAAACATTTTAGATAAGAATGTTTTCACACACTTAATTTCTTCTGTAACTTAAGGTGTTTTATTTGTTGCTAAATTATCGATTTAGTATCGATACCGAGGTACCTGAGCAGGGTTCAAACCGAAGCCAACATTTTGGTATCAGAGCAACCCTAAACCCTATTATAAAAATTTATAAAATGCAACATTGTGTGTCACAGACAAGAGTGCCCTAAATGCCAAACAATACACTAGTTTGTTAGCTAAACACGTGTTTCTGTAGCCACATTCTTTTTTGGATACATAGGAATTGTATCAGCTATTAAACAGCCTTCATCAGAACCAGATATTGAAGAAATTCCATGAATTCAAGATGGCAACCAGTGTGTCAATCATTTGTGATCAGTTTAAGTAGTCGAAAATCCTAGATTCCCTTATGTTAGCATTGTTTTCATGTGGGTTAGTGTGAACAGAGAGGATGGAAGTGCATTAATGCAAATATGGAGAGGTTCTGAGATAAATTCATCCAGCGGTTCCTCTGAAAAAATATTCTTGCTGTGGGGGGTAATGATGTTGAGCGGGAGGACACAATTCTTCTTATTGGAGAAATATTTCCTAATTGATGGGGGGAGCACTTGAGAGAGGCACATGCAGGTAGCTAGATCCTTTTGCCCCATCTTTACTTTCTTCCTCTTCTCTGTTCTCTCTTCCACTCCAGTCTACGCTCTGCTCTTCCATGTCCCCTGCTGGCTTTCTCCTCTGTACCATTTTGTCTTTCTTCCAAGGCTTGTCTCTACCCTGCCTAGTACAGTAATGCACACACTTCTTAAAAACACATAGCATAACCTTTTAAAGATAGTACTAATGATTTTCTCATAAGGTTATTTAGGTTCAAGTTAATAAACAATTTGATTCAGACTTCTTCAGACTAGCTAAAGTTACCTGACCTTATACTGGACATTATAGTGGGTTGCAGATTTAAGAAAAAGGTGCATAAAGAGCTCAAAATGTCTACAAAGTGCCCTCGCGCACTTGACGGTTTGACATTGGGAAAGCCCTAAGCCCTCACAGACTTGGTGAGAACGCTCATTTAAAGACTGCGTCAGTTTGTTTCGCACACCATAAGCACAAGGTGTTTTGAACGTGAGTCTGTGCCCCTCGTACAGCTCGTCTACATAGAGCGTATTGGCGGTTCTGACAACTACAACTGTGTTTCTCAACTTGCATGCAGAAAATATCACAATTAGCTAAATACCCTTAAGATGTTGTACACTGACAAATCATTTGTCAAACAAAACATTTTGATTATAAAAAAAAAGGTTTTGTGAAATGAATGCACTTTGTATGCACTTTGCACCTTTTTTCAGTCTGTACTTGGCTTTTAGGTTTTGTCTTTCAATCAATTAATCACAAATCAGTGGCCTTGGGTGGTCTAGTGGGCAAAGCAACTGACAACGGCACAAGAACATATGAATTTGAATTCAACACCAAAGCCTTTGAATCCTCCTCCACCATATTCCATATTGCTAACACTGTACTATCTTTAAGGAAAAAAAATTAAAATAACAAAAAGGAGTGGGAGTGCCCTTCTCCTTCAAAAGACAGCTTAAAAATGTGTTTTTAAAGTTCACATAGTACCTCCCTGATTCCTTCAGTTTCATTGCCTTATGCACCCAAGATTTGGTGCCTGGTACAAGGAGAACCGTATCCAGACTTGGTTGAGACATTCTCATGCAGGGAGACATGCATCCACCCATAATGGGCCGTCAGTGTTTTCTTTATCACCGGGTCAACACCTAGCACATTTTCCATTGGGACTGTGACACAGACATGTGGTAGGCACGGTCATCGATTTCCGTGTTCTACGTGACACTTGCTTTGTCGGGATGGCATTACAGTTCACAGCGGGTTGTGTTTTGATAAACGGAAACTAAGAAGTGCCGGTTTCAACCTCAGGTGAGGTCCGTGCCGAGACTGGGTGCAGGCCCACGTCGATGGGAAGGGAAAACACCTGGCCTTCTGGCTAAAAGGCTGGGGGTAAGTCCTTAGTGGAAAGTTTGAGACCAGACCTCTGAATTGTAGCCAGCTCAAGACAGCAGCCAGAGTACTCTCAAAACTTACATTTTCTGCTGCAGCACTGCCCCCCCCACCGACGCCCCCAACCTTTTCTCCATGCCTCTTTCTCTCCCTCATTCTGCCCCCGTCTTTGGACCTCCCTGTTTTGGCATGACTCCACCGTGCCCTCAGTCACCCCCCAGCTCACACCACACACACACACACACACACACACACACACACACACGCAAGCATTTAACTACAACCGCTATTACATCTGCCCGTCTGTGTATGTGACCAATAAATGTAACTTAACTTGACACACACAAACTTCCCGCACACACACCTGCTCTCCCCATTAAAGAAAAAGAAAAGGAAAATGGCTGTCATGGAACCCCGCTAACAGGCCGCCCTTCACCCACTGCTCTGTAGGACGGTGGGGGTAAAAAAGGGGTGAAGGGGGGCGTTCATGGGAGGTGAGCGAGTTTGCAAAAAGAAAAAAGAAAAAAAGAAAAAAATGAGGAGGAAAGCAAGATCCCTGTCCATAATACGGTTGGAATATTAGCTGATGGGGGGAGGAGGAAGTCGGAGGAGGGAAAGGGACAGGAGAACTGCTGTGAGCATCGGGCCGCAGAACACTCCCCTACATGTGGTGTCAATTAGGAACAATCTTGTTTTCTACCCACCACTGCAATGAAAGGAGGGGTTTTCGAAATAGAGCACGCACACGCACACGTGTGTGTGTGTATGCGTTTGCACATGCATGTCTGTGTTTCTGCATGTTTTTCTTTCTTCTGCAGACCTGCTGGAGAAATGGTCCGGATCGCCAGGGGGTGGTTGATGTGTTTCAGCACACGTACACCCAGTGAATTGGCACCCATTCTGTTCACACAGGGATGAGCGTGACTTCACTGCCGCAGTCTCACTGACCAAAAGAAAGCACAAACAACAGCTACACATGGGCAAACGCCACCTCACAAGGGTTCGTCGCACCCTTGACTGCACATAGGAAGGTGAATGAGTGTATTTGTTCACTGAGTACCAAGGATGTCCGGCTGTCTTGGCGAGCATCCTCACACCTCCAATTATGGCACGAGTCATGGGTTCACCTGGGAATGCCAGTCCAAAAAGTTTTACACACACGCATTCATGCCCACACAAAAAAACAACTTCCTGCTGTCGGCAACATCTTCAGGCCTTGAGAGTTCATGGTCTCTTACGTGTCATTCAGTACAGTCACAAAGACATGTGCACAAAGCCTCTTTCACGCAGCCACAGAGATAGTCAATCAGATAGTCACCCCCACCCACCCACCCACCCACACACCCACACACCCACACACCCACACACCCACACACACACACACACACACACACACACACACACACACACACACACACACGAAGTTTGTTTGTTTTA
>JACXGJ010000938.1:0-99620 GCA_016801105.1 Esox niger | reverse complement strand
CACACACACACACACACACACACACACACACACACACACACACACACACACACACGAGTTTCTACAGCTAACAGAAAATAGAAATTGCATGCTCCCTTGCCCTAATCATAACCCTTACCCTAACCTCAAAAAAGTAACATTCATTCCTAAACTTGACTTAGGTGTAAAGCCTAACCTTAACACTAAACCTAACCAACAATACCTGGAGCTTAAAGAAACCCCAATTCTGACAGTAAAATGTATTGGAAGTTTGACCCTAAACCTAAACCCTGAGCCAGAAATTGACTTTTGCCTCATGGGGACCAGCAAAAGGTCCCTATGAGTAAAATATTTGTAGTATAGTTAGACCTAACACACACACACACACTCTGTCTGGTCCCTGTGATGTTCTCTACATGAATAGAACACGGCTCCCAGTCACCTGTTGCTCATGGGTTCATGGCAATGCTCAGCTGCTGCCTCTGACTGCGTTTGTGACTTGGTTAACCCGGTGTCGTCTGGCCCTTTCAGGTCATGTATAGCGTCCAGGGACCCCTACTGTGGCTGGATGCCTCACGGAGCCTGTGAGAGGATCCTGCCTGGGGTTCTGTGAGTACTATCTACTAAACTACAAAACTACATTTTACATTCCAAACTACAATAATAAAGTACATAGCATGACACTAAAGAACTACATATTGTAATGCCTAAGAATTATATACTATGACACTACAAAATTATTTACTATTACTATAATACTACAGAGGTATATACTAAAATACAGAAAAACAAGATACTATGATACTAAAGAATGAAATACTACGATACTGAAGAACTAAATACTACGATACTAAATAACTGCACACTGCAATACTAAAGTACTACATATGCCAATGATAAAGTATTAAATTATTTAGTGGCCGGAACAAATTGAGGAATTCTGAGAGAATTTTACTGCTCTAACCCTTTGGAACTCTTTCTCTTGTATCTTTCCCAATCTGTCTTCTATCTCATCTCTTCTGTTTTCTCTTTCTCTCTCTTCTTTCTGTCTGTGTCCTCTCCCTGTCTCCATCTCTCTCCCTATCTCAGGTCAGGGTATGAACAGGACGTAGAGTTTGGGAACACAGTTCACCTGGGAGACTGTCATGGTGAGCCCACCCTCCTTCACACCCCTCTATCTACTTTGCTTTTTCTCTCCCTCTATCTGTCTCTCACGCACATCATAAGTGCACAACCAACTAGTAAGACTGTCAGTAACACCAGTAACCACACCATACCACACACCAGTGAATAACCCTCCCCACATTGCTATATGTTGAATATTAACACACATCTACATACCACACACCAAGACAACCTACCTACCTGGAAGCTGAATCACGGACGAACTGAAACAGTCACGGCCCCTGTAGTAGAAGGAAGATAGTACAGCTTCAGCATCCGATAAAGGCATAGAACTGACTGGGATAGATGCCAAACATACCTGTCTCTCCTCCGCTATACAGACAGACAGGACTGGGATAGAGGCCAAACATACCTGTCTCTCCTTTGCTATACAGACAGACAGGACTGGGATAGAGGCCAAACCCCTGTCTCTCCTCCGCTATACAGACAGACAGGACTGGGATAGAGGCCAAACATACCTGTCTCTCCTCCGCTATACAGACAGACAGGACTGGGATAGATCCTACTCAGCTTATCAGAATTTCAACCTTTTACTATATAATAGTATTTTTTATTTGGGGGACTTTAGGGTTTCTTTATACTGATTTCTTGTTCTTTTAATTGTTTTTAGCATTTTTGGCCACTACATCAGCGCCAGATTACAAATCATTTGGCGACCCGACCTCTGGTTAGTTTGATCTTTTACTCGTCTGGTTTCTTTACTTCAGTTCAGCATCTCCAAAGTCCTCTGTCCTTTCCTTCCTTCAACACTGCTCGCTCTTCATCTTCTTAACAAACCTAATCTTCTTCATCACATTGTCTTCATAATTTTCATTACTGTCACAGCAAAAGAATAAACATCCCCGGGTCATGTCTGAGATCTCCATCTTACCGCTGCACTGACACTTCCTCTTTCTTACGCATTCCTTCGTCTGTACTTCCTGCATGTTCACTAGGCCTCTCCCCGTCTGACGTCTTAACTGCTATGACATCATCACTGCTGTGTATCAAATACTTTCCTTGACAGCTCTCACCCTTTTCCCCTTTCAAACCGTATACTGTCTTTACAAAATGAATTTTACTACTGTATTTCTATTACTGGTAATTATAAACTCCGCACAAGAAAATAAATGAAAAAGAAGTCAAATCCAACAGCATTATCATAAAGCATAAACCTACTCTGTTGTGTAAACTAACCCGTATGTGCGTCTTCATACCAATCCATGCCTACTAACCAGGTTAGCTAACAGCCTGCCGGCTTTGTGGCGTAGCACCGCGTTAACACTTTGTTTGTCACCACAGACATGGAGTTGTCATCTACGTCAGTCACAGACCAGCCCAGTGGGCGCATACACCCCCCAGTACCCCCCGTATCCGCCCTCACCCCAAGCCCCAGTCCTGGGCTTGGTCCCGGGGCAGAGCCTGGGCCTGGGCCGGGGCCAGGGGCTGGTTCTCCAGAGCTGTACTGGGATGACCCAGCCACCTCCCATTCATTAGAGTCACTCCCAGGGGGCCAGGAGGGTAAGGCCTTGCAGAGAGAGACAACTGCTGCTACCACGCTGTATGGAAGCCTGTGTGGACTGCCCCATAGCTGCTGACACACGCACGCATGCACGCACGCACGCACACACACACACATACTCACATACACATTAGATACACACACACACGCATGCATGCACAGACACACGGGGGCAGCGATCTTGGATTTCCATCAGCTGAGATGGCGGTCATTTTTCTTTTTCTTATTTTTATATTTACATTAACCTTATGTATTCATGCATTTTGATTTATTCATTGTTTTATTATCATGATTGTAATGATTTCTACATGGTGAACATTTATTTTCTTATTTCGAAAAGGCCTTTTCCCCCTCCACATCTTATCTATTAACTTTCTCTCTTTTCTTTGGCCCTTAATTCTCTCTCTGCCAGTTGGCCCTATGACCTGGGCTGTCTGTGGGTTTAATGCTGGGTGGAAAGGTTTAACTCTTCCAATCCTGCTCGGGATGACTAACTGTTCCTTGTCTGTGGTTACTAATAAACCTGCTGTCTAACAGCCTCATCAAGTAGAGGACAAACTACAATCCGCTTACCTCTGAGCACTCTGGAGCGTCTTTGGTCTTTCTGTCGGGCTCGATCTTAATTATGAATGCATTAACGCACCTTTTCATCTGACAAGGGTATTGGTAGGGAAAATCAACATGTCATTTACTAATATTCAATCTAACAAAACACTGCTTCTTCTAGATTGGCTTCCTCAACGGGCTGGTTGTGGGTTTCTAACTATTTAGCAAATTTCGCCCTGTGTTCAGAATGATGAGAGTGATCTTGATAGCATAGCAGACAGAATACCTTTGAGGGGAAAAGCAGAGAACCCATGCATGACTGAATGTACTGAAGCAGACACGCCTTCAGTAGAGATTGCCTGCAGGGAACTCTGCTGCAGTTTGTTGTGCCTGGCTGTCTGAAAACCAATGGCTTTGTGTCTCCAGGTGTGTGGGAGATTCAGGCAGGAGAAGCCAATCAGATGGTCCACATGAATATCCTGATCAGCTGTGTATTCGTGGCCTTCCTCCTGGGGGCACTAGTGGCAGGGCTGGTGGTGTTTTGCTATAGAGACTCCTTCCTCCGCCACAAGCCCCGTCACGCCCACAAAGACGCGGAGTCCGCCCCCTCCTGCAGTGACTCCACTGGATCCTTCGCCAAACTCAACGGGCTCTTCGACAGCCCTGTCAAGGTAATCTGAAGACCGCAATGCAGAGTGCCAGTGACCCAGTGGGTGCATGTCGTGTGGTTATAGCTTGCGTGCGTGCGTGCGTGCGTGCATGATGGCAGGAGGAAGCACCTAAACAAAGCTGTCCCACCTTCTGTCCTGTCTCCAGGAGTACCAGCCAGGCTTGGACTGTCCCAAGCTATACACCAACCTGCTGAGTAGCGGCAATGACCTAACCCCCAACGGAGACACCAAGACCATGATCCTCCGGGATGGCTGTCAGCCCCCCGAGCTGGCAGCGCTGCCCACCCCAGAGTCCACCCCTGTGCTGCAGCAGAAAGGCCTGCATCCGATCAGGAACCAGTGGGAGAGAGCCAATCACCACGGCAAGATCAACGGATCCAAGAAGAACTCCAACGCCGCCTCTGCCAAGAGTCCCCAGTTCCTCCCCTCTTCCCCACCTCCCCACCCTCACCCCCACCCCGCGCTGGGTCACTCCCACATCCCCAGCGCAGTGGTCCTGCCCAACGCCACGCACGAGTACCGCAGCGGTTACCACGGAAACCCGGCCGATGACGTCACACCGCCTCGCACACTAGACAAGAAGCCTCAGAACACGGAACATCTGCAGGCCACGCCCCCTCGAACTAAAGGAAGCAGAAAGGAGCAGAAGAGGTCTCTGGACGCCAGGAACACTCTGAACGACTTGCTAAAGCACCTGAGTGATGCTAACGCCAACACGGCTAACGCTAGCTCCAAGCCCATCCTCCAGGAGGGGGGCGGCTCAGGGTCCCGACCCAGCAGACAGCACCTGATGCTGGAGCCTCTAGGGGACATCACTGAGGTCCCTCCCAAGGTCCCCAGCCGGGAGGCGTCCCTCTACTCCCCTTCCTCCTCCTCCCTGCCTAGGCACAGTCCCACCAAAAGGGTGGATGTCCCCCTGCCCTCAACCCCCACCTCCCCCACAGGCAGTCTGGGTATGGGAGGCAGTATGGGGGGAACCCTGGAGAGGAGATACGGCTCACATCAGAGGAGCTCCTCCCACAGACACTCCCTCAGCGCCACCTCCCCCAACGGTGTCAGTATGGGGGTGTCCTTGTCCCGCCAACACAGTATGAACAGAGGGGGGTACATGCCCCCCACCCCTCCCTCCAGACTGGACTCCCAGGGAGGGCTCCACTCCCCCCACCCCCCCTCCCTGTCCCGGCAGAGCAGCTACAGCGGCCACGGCTCGCTCCCCCGCCAGGGGCTCAAACGGACTCCGTCCCTAAAGCCAGATGTACCCCCTAAGCCCAACGGCTTCACCCCACAAACTCCTCAGATGCGTGTGGTCAACAAGTACAGCTACTAGGACACCGGAGACGCTGTGGAGTTAGCTGGGACTGGGCACCTCCGGGTGTATTCACGGACCAGTGTGTTGTTGTTAGAAGGCATAGGGAGGGAGCCAGGCCTGGTGTGTGTGTGTGTGTGTCTCGTGGGTCTTCCCCATGAAATGACAGGGCACATTCATACATTCAGTCTGTAAGTGGAATATCACACCAGTGACCAAAGATGTGACATGGAGCCGTGTTAAATATTGTGGCTCCATCTCGCTCTCTATCTCCATCTCACAACGCCCTGTCGCTTAGCCAAGGCAGGTTTGGGATCTGGACTGTGGCTCTCCAGTAAGTGTAGGGGTCCTGCAAGGGACTGGCGCGGCCCCCACTTGTGTAACCGGGGCCCTGTGGCCGTGATTGCAGACGGTGGAACTCAGAGAATACTTGAAGAATGGGTCTGACGTCTCACTGCCATTGTGCACTGTCTCATCGTGTCCCAAATGGCACCACGTGGCCTTTGTAGTGCACTACGTTTGACTGTTGTCCAAAGTGGTGCACTACATAAGGCAAAGGGTGCCGTTTGGGACACAAAAGTCTTCCCATTAATGTGAACTGGACTGAACATAAGGGTTGTAACTGTCTGCATCTCCTCTGTGTGGCGGGTGGGAATGAGGAGACAGACCAAACGGGTTACATTTAGACGTGTTTCTTTCAACTGCTGGGAAGGAAGGCACGCAAGAGGACAGCCAGAGTATGTCATTGAGATTGGAACACCAATGTACAGCGAACACACGCCCACACTCTGTTTGGGGAGGTGAAAGGCCTGGCTGCCTATGGCTGCCTACCCAGACAGGGATACTGTAACTCACTGCGATATTTACTAGACACATGTGCTGCTATCGGTTTATGTTCTGTGTATTTTGGCCTCTTATGTGTTGGTATCCTACAGCTGCCGTTTTCTTCTGACGTGTCTTCGTTGGTGTGTGTGTGTGTGCGTGTGTGTGACTGTGTACAGACCATGTCATTTGGGGTGTCACTATGTCAGTACAGTCTTTTATCCCTGAACAACGTACCACACATGTGCTACAGTCTCACACTTTACAGATGCAGAATGGCTTTCATTTGCTGACAAATGCAGAGACCACTTCTCTAGTCGTTTCATGTAGCAATGGTGTTTAGACAACTTGTTTTCATTTTTTCTTTCTTATGAAATGGACTGATGATGGAAACATTTCATGCAGCGCCAATGAGTTTAGTTCTATCAGGTTGAAATGACGTTCTGTGAGCATCTCTGTTTCCAAGCCACGCCATGTCGGCGCACACCTGACACGCACCTATAGTATCTCTCCGGCTCATCTGCCAACTGCAAATCTGTCTTTGCTGTAAGTCTTTGGGCTTCTGTTTGAGTAAACACACTGGTCTAAGATCAGCATGCCCTCCCCAAACCTAACCTTAACCATTAGGAGGGAAAACTCATAACTGATCTTAGATCAGTGACTATAGAAGTCATTTTGGTTCCATAGGCAGTACTATTTGTGCAGTTTCCCAGTGAGTTGTGACCAGTGTACAGTCACACCAACATCTACCAATGTGTCCTACCGAGTCATGCTGGTAATGACAAGTTACTGTACATATTATAAATATAAGTATACCTATTTTTAGGCCAGTTAACCCCATTCTGTGCATCGTGTGCCTTATTCAACAAATGATCGATATACAGTAATATTGGGAAAAACAATTTATTTGGTCCTGAACATGTCATTGTGATTACAATATAGCTTAAGCAACTCTGATTATTTGTAATCAGCAAGTTATTTTGTTCCAAAATAAATCAAACTACAGTAATCTAGATTCTAGAAGTAAGGCCTGGTTTAGTTAATAACATTCCATTCCAGAATGCAGACTGAAGCAAAGAATGCTGGGATTAGAGTGTCAGTATTTGACCCTGTGAAAGAGAAGGTTGTTGATAGGCCAAGCTGTGGTTCCACGCAGTGAATGTACTATAATGACAGTGGGATGTAAACTGAATATTCTATTTGAAACACTCAGCTGAACAAAGCACTATAAACAGCTAATAAAAATATGCTAAATGAATCATGGTACTAAAGTCAACACTCTAGTTAATTATTGAAGATCAATTTGATGCTAATGTTATAATAATCCTGTGCCCTTAGAGTGAACAGTGGTCATGTGATATTCATAATTCAATTTTTTGTAACACCAACAGAGGAATATGTTTTGAACCGGGGTAAACAGGAATCTTGAGAAATAAATAAAAAACACATTTGGGTACAGTCACACATTGAGAATTAGATGATTTGGGAGCGTTGCTCTTTGGGTATCTGTCGGTCGGTTTGGCACTCAAAGACACATTTTGTTGACAAGAGATGATTGTATTAATTAAGACTTGGCTATCAGTCATCCTCTGCTAAGCAGTGTTTGGGCTTCAAGAGCCAGACACACACACACAGCCCTCTGTTCCATCCCTCCAGACAGACAGGCTGAGCTCAGCTGCCTTGTACATTGCCATATTGACTTGGGTCTTTGTGCTGCAGTGTCCGTCTAAAGCCTTTTACCATCATGTCTATCTATGCTTTCTGTGTGCAGATGAACCAGACTCATTGACTTAACCTTTCTAATACTGTTCTGATTGGACAGTAGACATCCAGATGTTTGTTCAGAGTGTTTGTAGATATGTTGTAAAGCTGTAACTGTGAATGTGTACATAATTATTGTCTTTTTGTTTCAGGACATTTTTGTTGAATTTTTTTTAACACGGCATGTATAGATAAAATAAAAATATTACTGCACAGAATTCTGACTTGAGTGATATCCTTGCCTGTTTTATGATTCTAAGAAGAGCGCTGATTAAACCAGACTTACTAACCCAGTTAGGGAGCATGTGATGAAGCATCACAGAACTCAGATAGATCCTGGATCCACAAACTATTCATGTTCTGATATGATGATTTGGCAAACCCCTTTGTCCTCTAGCTTTTGTGTAATTAGAGTTTCATGAGTAAAGTCTTAAGTCCAGCTGTAACTAGTGTCTATATTTATCCTTAAGTCTCCCACAGCTAAGAAACAGCCTCCGTACATCAATGCGCATCAAAAGCCACTAGCTAACATCAAATAGCACTTGCACTTCCGAATTTTTCCCTGTTTTCCTCTGGCACTGAGGGGGCTATATATCGTATCTACAGTCACACATGTAGGACACAAAACAGTAAATACTTGGATGAAGATTTATTTACTGTGGTGCCGCTAGCCAAGTGGTTTCTGCTTGCCCTGTTGTTGTCATGCTGTTGTTGTCAATATAGAATTGTTGGCAGGACAAAAATGTAGTGTTATTGCATGAAACAGAATACATCCAGTATCACATGTTTTAATGTAGCCTGTAATGTAGCAGATTGGTGGTGTCTTATACTAAGTTGGAACCAAGATGGCTGTGGTTTTATTCTCTCTTGGGCTTGGCAGGACAGAATGTGTAATGCAGCGGTTTCATTCTCTTTGTTACAGCTGGACACAACTGATGATTGCTGTGGTGAAGTTTTCTTTTGGTCAAGGCAGGACAGACTTGATGTTTGCAGTTGTTTCATTTTCTTGATTGCGGCAGTACAGAAATGATCTTGTGGGATTTTTTTCTTGGTCAGTTAAGGACAGAATGCATGAATGCTGGGGTTGGATTCTCCTGGTCATGGCAGAACAGAATTGATGATTGCAATGGTTTGATTCTCGTTTGGTAATGGCAGGACATAATGGAAGATTTCAATAGTATAATTCTCTCTCATTTAAGGCAGGAAATACTTAATTATGTGTTTGTTGTGTGTGTGTGTGTGTGTGTGTGTGCAGTCATTGTCTTTGTGTCCATGTGGGAACTAAATGTCCTCACAAAGATAATAAAACCAGACAAATTATTCCCAGCAAGGAACCGTAAAATCTGGCTTATCCGGTTTGGTTGACAGGAGTCTTGCGAGGCCTTACCTGAATCCAGTCTGACTAGGTTGACTAGGTTTAGGTTAAAACGTACAGTACATTGTGTTAGAATTAGGGTTACATTTCTGTTTCAGAATTAAATAAAGTTAAGGCTAACATGAGGTAAGATTTCCTTGTCCCCTCAGGCATGAAGAGTGTGTGATTTCCACAAGGATTGTAAAACAAATAAAACCTGACCTTAGTGGTTAGACTTACCATAAACATTAAAATCGGGGTCAGAGTTCAAATGAAGGTTATTTTTGGTTAAGTGTTTTCATGCAAGGGTCAGGGATAAGGTGTGGTAGCTAAACCACTGGAGCGACGTTCAAGGTCCCCACAAGAAGAGACAAATGATGTTTGTGTGTGTGGTTGAGTGGGACACTTTCCATAATGGTTTGTTGCTGTAGAGACAAACATCTGGTACATCTAGTACTTTCCTGCTCTGTGCTTAGCCTCACACACACACACACACACACACACACACACACACACACACACACAGTTAACTGCATGGTCCCAGTGATGCTATGGAAGAGAGGGTCAGGTCAGGAGGAGGCTACAATCCCTCGCTTGACTCACAAAAATCGACAATCATTATCCTGAAGAAAGACATGTTGTCTTTAACACACACAAACACAGACGCACGCATGCACACACACCCACACACACACAACCACAAGAATTCTGCTTATCTGTTTGATTCATGGTATTGTCATTACAGTGGCAGATGTAGTGCTATTTAATGGTCCGCTTTGCCTGCCTTACGCACATCCCTCACTGTTTAGCACTAATGTCACACACACAGATATACGCACACGCACACACACACAAACTCAGTAACACTGATCCTGAAGGACATCATGCATCAGGAGGTCATTCTCTCCAGAGTCACTACTACAGAGTAGAAACAAAGCAAAACAAGCCATCATGCAGCATCCCTCTCAGGCCAATTAACATGTGGCATGCCTAAACCATGTCTGTTGATTACTGGAGTCAAAAGCTAGATCTCTCTGGTAAGATGCGTCATTCATCCAAATGTCAAAATACAGCTAGTGTCAACTAAGCTATCAAGATGGACTAACTGACATGGAGTCACCGAATAGTTCATAGTCTCCCCTAAACACACCAAGGGAACATCAGACTAACAGGGTACATTCAAACCATCCAAACAGGGCTGTAGCGTGTTTGACATTTAAAGATCACCAATAGAGCCACCATCTGCAATGTTTCTGCCAACTCTGAGCGCACAGCGCATTGTCTTAATCCTGGCCTAACATAATCCAGGTACAAACAACACATGGTGAACATGGACATCAAATTAGACTTTGGGGTATAAACAGGTACAGATGTAAACTGGCTCGCAGCATCACCAACCCTGAAATCAAAAGTTTAGAGGCTGTGTGTTAGAGCAGAGTGCATTGTGGGTCGTGGTCACTGCACTGAGAATGTTGACACAAGACCGCCCTCATTTGCTTTCAGCAGGGCAGGTTGAAAACTATCACCTCCTGGCAACCCCTCCAACTATCTCTCCACTGCTCATTCTCTTCTCTCCCCCTCCTTAGTCTGTAATAGCTCATTGTGCTCTCACATAACAGTGGAACATTCTGTGGAGGGTTAGAGTGGCTACAAGGCTAATAGAGGCCTGAGGCTGGGGGAATCAGGCTGGACGAGGGCCAGAGGCTCGCTCTCTCTCTCTCTCTCTCTCTCTCTCTCTCTCTCTCTCTCTCTCTCTCTCTCTCTCTCTCTCTCTCAGCAAGGGCAGGTCAAAGCAAACACAGAGTGATTCTGTCCTCTCCTTCATTTATTCCCCCCTCCTGTCCCCTTCGCTCTGCCACACTCCTCTTCTGCTTCTCCAGGGATAGGTCTGTGCCTAAGGACATGGCTAGAAGCTCGCTCCCAAACAAAACCTCTCACCCAGCGTTGGAAGGGCACACTCTAAGTGAGGCACAGTCAGTGTACACACACACACACACACACACACACACACGAATAACTAAATAACAGTTGTAGTAAGTAGATGTACTAAAGCTTGTTCACACACAGAGGAGCAAAAATAATAGATAAATGCTGTTGTGGATCATGGATCAACCAATTCAATGGGGAAAACAGTTGTCCAACTACTCCATTACACCCTATACTCAATGTACTGCTCACTTTGTATCCCCCTCCGTTCTCCTTTTCTCTCTCCCTCCATCCCTATGATCTCCTCCAGAGCTCTGTCGGTTATTGAAAGCAGCAGTTAAGCACAGGCAGTAATATTAAGTAAGCAATTTAGGCAGCATCTCAAACACATGCAAGTTCACAGACAGGCAGTCAAAAAAGAACGCAATGTTGTTTTTTGAAAGTTACCATTTAAATAATGCTCTATCAAATTGTGTGGTGAACACTAATTACTCACGGTTTGACAACCAGTCAAAGCAGGCTAGTGATTAGTGAGTTTTCAGCAACTTGGGCAAAGACATGGCAGTATAATTACAAAAATTACAATATAACAAAAGCAGCTACAAATTTTCACCTGAATGTAATGTTATTAGACAACAACAACCTATGCTACAAAAGCCTAAGAGGGCTACCCAGGGCAAAGAAAGTGAATTAAATCACTAAAAGCAAATAGGCTTTCTGTTTCTGGGGATGGATTATCTTTTTAAGTAATCAATATCACCATTCAACATTTACTCTCATTAAAAAGAGTGTTACCAGAGTTGAGGCAAACAGTAAAAGGGGAATAATGAAGGATAGCTAAAAATTGTCTAAGTTCATAAATTGCTTCAAGAAATTGTTGGACTGTCTCTCCATGCAGTAAGCACAAAAGCTGTCTATGGAGGCGTTTGCTCAAACAAACACACCCAACTGCTTAGTACATCTAGACACTGTATTCTTGCCTCACTTTTTATGCTTGCCCTGACAAGCCCTGATAGTCTTCAGGTGTGGACTATCAGGTGTTGGCTTGGATTGCGCTCTGCATCTCAACACCCCTGCTGCGCCTTCAAGGTACGGTGGCACGATGCTGAAGTCCGGGTAAATGCACCCGGGCTAACAGACAACAACATTGGAATGAACATCAAACTTAACATATGCCGACTGGATTGTTAACTATACTGCCTTACATATTTTGAGGATGGCTTTTATTTTGAAAAATAAAATCTTTGTTAGCGCTGCTAGCATAATATCCTGCTGTTAGAAGTACGGTAATGAAGCCTCGAATGGCCATCGCTACCTGAAGGACTTGATAATAAGCAGATCATTTTAATCAGGAGTGATGGAGCAGGGAGAGATCTAAAACATGCAGGACAGGGTTGAGAAACACTACTGTAACCAAATCTAGAAGAGTTTTGTTGTGTTGATTGAGTTGCACTATTTCTTCATGACAGCCACTCAATCCATCACAAAAAATGGGTCAAGGCAGGAACGACTTCCAACAGATATTGAACAATTTAGGATGCAAATTGACTGTGATAATCAATCTTCCACAGAAGCACTGATTAATAGTATTCAAGAAAAAATATTCAGGAAAGCTCAGGGTTTCCCTGAGAAACTGAGTTAATTGAATGATCAACAATTTTTCCTAGAAACATGACCTCAAATAACCTACAGACAAGTTAAACAAACAATGCAGAGTTCCTTGTCCCAACAAGAGATTCTGAAGCTTCAGAAGACACTTATCTTAGAAGACACTGACTGTCAAAAGTCAACTTGGATTTGCTGTTTTGAAACAGGGCCATAATAAAACTGAGGAGAAAAACTGGCTGCATTTTTAACAAATGCCCTTGTCATGATCTTCCAACCTCGTATGAATAACTTTTCTGAAACCATGCTCCCAAAAATATCTAGTTCAACTATCTGTGAAACGAAAATGTGCTTCTGAAGGACTGATTACAGAGTACAAACAGCAGTTGGCACTTAACTCCATTCAGACAGGGAAAACCCCCGGCCATGATTGAATCCCAATAAAGGTAAATCCCATTTTCTTCTGAACTACTGAAAGACCCATGACTACCTTGTTTTAATTACTCATACATAAATGAAAAACCGTCTCCCACACACAGAATGTATAATGTACCTCCTACTGAAGAAGGGACCTGAGGGAACAATATAAAGACCATGTCTAAAACAAAAAAGGATGTTCCTCGGATGTATCGTTGAATTAAAAAGGTCATACCACAACCAGTATTGCCTTTGTTCATTAAGTACATTTACACAGACACAGATCCAGTTGGTGGAATGGTGCTGCCAGTGGTAGATGACATACAGGGGCAGAAGACACTAAAATAGTGAACTATACAATTATATAAAATGGGTAATGAAAATTTCCTAAGAGCCTTGAGTATTTAATATATATTATTTTACAGCTGATGTACTTAGATGTACAGTATTTACAAATGTTCAAGTCCAGCATCTGTATCTCAATACAGGGAGTTTACAGTTACATAATACAACAATTTATATGACAGTTAACAGTTTGGAGCTGTCATGGTGTGATGAACATAGCGTAGCCAGTCTCTGTGGCACAGGACCTAACATTATTTATCACAATGAGAGAGGTTTTCCAACCGGAAGATGCTGCACATTGGAGACAAAATTTACATCTACTACAATTGAGAGCATTATAAAAAAAGCACAGAAACCTAGGATAATGTTTACTGATGTTTAGGATAAGAGAAATACATCAAAAAAACTAAATAACGTGTTCCTGTTATGCAGGTTGTAATAAAGCATTATTAGTGGACAACAAAGCCATGCAAATGTGGATACATTTCCAATTGGTAAAACAGATATTACAACTAGTAAGACTAAACCCTAACCAAAGACTGACAAATCTTCTTGGGGGGAAGAAACTAGGATGTCGAGGTTTTCTCGATCTTTAGGAGGCTGGGTCTAACAATCTGATAAGCTGTAAAAAGCAATCTGAAGTATTCTACCCATACATTATGGGTAGTATAGAAGAAGTATAGAAGGCTACACGCTGAGCAAAACCAGGTCTGAATGGTAGGCGCCACATTGAAACGGGCACATTCTCAAGCTAACAGTAACTCAAGCCATTACTGCTGAGACTGATACCTAGATTGGTCGCACAGTTATGTCATCATTAGGCACCTGGCTAGTATTCTGATATATCTGCACACATTTTAATAAGAAACAATCAACGTATAAAGTTAACAAAGCATTTGCTTGTTACCTGTGGTCATGTTTCATAAAAAAATTGCTATGGTTTCTGCAGCGAAAATTATTTAGACTAGCAATTATTCAAGCTATTATTGGAAGAACATGTGGATGTGAGTTAGAGAGCAGTCGACAAGCACACCGACCAACAGGGCAACGCTGCGAGCATCTTTCATCACCTTACAACGTTGGTCCGTTATGCTAGACTGCTACTGACTATTCTGAAATGACAAAGATGGTGGACATCAAATGCACCATTTTAATTGTCAAGCTCTCATCTTTACATGCTAGCACTCCAGCCAACTTTCAACTGCTGTAGTTCGGGATAGCCTATAGCATTAGCGAACTACGCAACTGGTCACCGTATTAACAACACACATGCTAAGGCCATTTCCATTTCTCGGCTTATCTCTAACTATCAATCAATCGCTAGTTACTGGTGATTAAACTTTGGGAGTGGCCCAGCTATTTTAGTCAATCAGGAGTCACAAGGGATGCCTTAAAGAAAATACAGTAAAAGCTATCACTGTACCTCTAGATCGTCAAGCCTAAACACTTGGAGAATACTTTTTTTAAAGCCCAACGGCTATCTTCATTTTTCATAGGTGACGTGCGTGAGAGATTACGGTTCTGTTTAGAAATCATTCACCTAATGCCATCTGTCACTTCTCATTAGGCTGTCTGAAACATTTAGGTTGCCCATCTAAATGGCAGAAAAACTCTGAATGTTCATGAATGACATGGTAAAATAGCATCACACAGGCCTTTAAGGAGTCCATGTAAAAGTATGTACTATAGGCTACAAAAGTACAATAAACTCTGAAACACTGGAAGAGGCAGTTAATACAGACAGGAATTAATGACCCAATGTGCAGAAAACAGACATGGCGCAAAATAACTAATATACAATTGAAAACAAATCAGTTTCATTCATGTTTAGAGGTTTGGAAAGCTGTGCGGTAAAAATGTCACTTGCCACCAGATGTTTGATGTAACAATGCTGTGGCACCTATCATCTATGTCTTTCAGTTTGAAGGAAAATATTACAGTTTCTATATTTCTCACCCTAGAAGTCGTATATGGGCCCGGAGAAGCAGTAATCCATGGTTCAGTTTTCTACAAACAGCTGTCACTTTCAGCTAATCCCATGAAAAAACATAAATCCATGGAAGTAATACAGGCATATGAGCATGATAGATAATTTTTATAGCGAAATGCCCTTTAAGAGACTCTGGGTCTCAATGTTTTTTCCTGGTTATTTATTATTTTAAATAACATAAAACCAAGGTTTTGTTTAAACAGGATCACATGCTTGTATTATTTCCATAGATTTTTAGATAGCATGGCTCATGTCAACTATACTTTGCAAGTGACATTTAAAAAATAAAATAAGCAGTTAGGGATGGTAGTCATGCCAAGCTTGTCGGAAGATACTGTGTGCTTGATAGTGTAGATGTTGTCTCAAGTGTCATTCACACACACACACACACACACACACACGCGCACACACACGCAGGAATCCAGCCACATGTGAACACAAAGACACACACACACACGCACAGACAGAACATACAAAGAGGGTTCAACAGCCACTTATAACCCCAATTATAATGACAGGGAGCTTAAATACCCTGGTCGGCCTGGCAACAGCAGCAGCCTGGAGTTGAAAAGAGTTTTCCAGCAGCTCTAGGAGGAAGGAAGGGCTGGAGAATCTCTGGACTATACACACTGTCATCTAAACTAATCCATATGCCACAGGAAGAACCACACCATGGAAGGGTAGCCTAGTTAGTGGCGCACTGTGCTTTGAGGACAGACTTGAAAGACAACTTTGAAGGAAGGAAAAGGAAAAACAGCGACAGAGAGATGAGAGTGAAATCAATTGGAGAAAGAAAGAGGAGAAAGAGGGCAAGAAATGAGAACGATGAGAAATGAGAGGTGGACAGGAGGAACAGGTGGACAAAGAGAAATGGAGACGTCGCGTGATGGATAACTGAAAGTTAGAAATAAAGAGAGATTAGAGACCGGGGGATAGAAAGATGAGAGTGATACATATAAACACATAGAGAGAGTGGTTATGAGATGACATGTGGAGGGGGTCGAAAAATGAGAGTGGGAATTCCTGAGGCGGCTTTGATCCATTAAATCCTTTAAAATGATGATCAGTCGTACAGACAGTGAATGTATATATTAACACTAAGTCGAAGCTGACGCTAAAAGTGAAAGTAAAACAAAGTGGTTGCTATGTTGGCCTACTGCTGGACATCCTCTTCAACAGAACCTCAGCCATTCAGGCAGATCAATCAGTTAGCCATCAAACTGGGGACACCCTTAGGATGTACAGTGTGTGTGTGTGTGTGTGTCAGAGGGGTAGACAGTTGAAAACAGAAAAAAGGATTGAATTTCTGTTCCAAAAGTCTTTAGTTATACGAGTCAGGTCAGTATTTCGTTACTTACATACAGAGGAACAACCAGAGAGCATTCTGAGTTGTAAAATACGAGTCAGGTCAGAGGAACAACCAGAGAGCATTCTGAGTTGTAAAATACGAGTCAGGTCAGAGGAACAACCAGAGAGCATTCTGAGTAGTAAAATACGAGTCAGGTCAGAGGAACAACCAGAGAGCATTCTGAGCGGATATTTTTTCATATCGGTGCACATTGGAATTAAACCCAGAACTCTGGTAATTAAATACACTGACTCTTGTGGTGTTGTCAAACAAGAGTCTGTAACTTACCCACTTCTGCTGAAGCCAGTCGACAACGGTGTGATCCACTGAGTATTTACAGTGATCTACTCCATCTCTATGTTCCCAGTGTGTTCAATCCCACACAGGGCAGCATTAACCAGCCCAATGGTGGTACCAGATTTCTGCAGCCCTAACAGACGGCCGTAGAGTACAGTCGTCAAAGATAATCTATGTTTAGGCTTCCTGAAAGTCCCAACAGCATTCATAGGTTTTAAAGCAAGCAGAACCCTATCTAGTGTGAATGCATTCAGCATTCACCTACCTAATCCAGGCTGCTCTATTACTCAAGGAATTGTATTAAAATCTGGGAACAAAAGGGATCTCTTGTGTACCTGAACAAAAATGCTTTTTTCCTCCAGTTGCTGAGGGCTATTAGTCAGAGGTAGTCTGAGGGGAAAGGTGGATTCAGAGGAGAGGGGTGGGGATGAGGACAGCAGTACTGAGCTCATGTAGAGATGGAGGGAGATGATGGAAAAGGTGGATGAAACGTGGGTGGATGAGCGGTAAGGTCTAGAAGAGGGTTGATGTGGAGTGGTGCAGAGAGAAGCGTGGATGGAGGGGATGGTTAAGGTGAGGTGAGGGAGAGAGGTAAAATGGTGGACAGAAGCAGGGCGAGGGAGAGGAGGGGAGGATAGAGGGGCAGACAGAGCATAAGAGATCAACTGCGCTATTAAATGTTTAACATGGCCGCCTAAACCGTTGGAGTGTCTTTATAGTGCCCACTTAGGAAATCTTATCGGGGGGTTGTGGACTGGTGTTGCGGAAGAATTGTCTGAACCCCTTAAAGTCATCTTTGCTCCCCAAGGCACAGCCCTCTGATGTAGCGGACACATGATATTTGAAGTAACCCTCCCAGAGACTATGCAGTGTGAAGGAGGAATTGGGGTTTCCCAAGTTAATGAGACGAATGACAAAGCCTTCAGTAGTTAATTATCTTGTGATCTAAGTGAAAAAGCTGATTTGAGAGAATGGCTTAAAAAGTTCCCAAGTGTCCCAACCACGTGAAGAAGACAAAGTGACATGACATTGTCAGCTTTATCTTGAAAGAGTTTGGCTTGACACCCAGATGATGCCCAGGTCGGGGTGAGATGACCGTCAGACTGGTTATGTTTCTACACATGCTGTGCCAGTCAATAAGGTCTACCAGTGAGTGCTAGGGAATATCTAGTGTTTTGGAATTTCTATTGGAGAATATGTTCTTGCTTATTTATCTTTATTCTTAACCATGCAGACAAATCCTTACATTAACCACTAGTATAAATCTAAATGTTATGTTCATACCCAAGTCATGAAGTTGACTTATGCTATACATCGACGGTGGCTTAAAAACATGAATTGCAGACAATCGTTTCTTTGTTTTTGCGTTGCCAATAAAATCCCAATGTGAAAGGGTGAGACTCTGTTTCCAGTGGAAATGAGGGTTAGAGTGGAGGAGGGCAAGGGGAGAGGAGGTACGTGGATGGCAGAGGTGCAGGGAGGAGCCAAAGCTCACACTAATGCTTCTTTAATACGCACCACAGAGCCGTGTTTTGGCTGCACATGAACCTGCTTACTGGTACCGTCTCTGTGTGTTTGGTGTGTGTGTTTGGTGTGTGTGTGTACGCGTGTAATGGGACAAGCAGCAGCCTGACTGTGGGACACAGTGAGTCAGAGTACACCTGGGAAGAGGAGAGCGTGTGAGTAGGGAGGGGTGGGGCAGGAGGTGCAGCTGGGATTTGGGAAATCCCCCCTGTGGGAGGTAGTCAGGGTTGTTGGCTCTGTGATTGCATTCACGCACGCGCGCACACACGCACACACGCACACACGCACGCACACACGCACACACGCACACAGGCACGCACACACGCACACACACACACACACACACACACGCGCACACACGCACACACGCTCACACGCACACACCATAATTCCTCTCCTTTCTATTGATACTCCCACCACTACAGATGGCCACTAAACACTAGGTTGGTTCCTTGAGCAAACCAGATTTAGAGTTTAATGCTTGATTACGTGACATCCCAACCATACACACACCCTGAACACACCTTCCCTAACACGCAACACACACTGAATACACAACACACGCACCCTAAACATACCTACCCTAACACACACACAAACAGACACGATCCCACCAGATCAACATGTTCATTAGATGTCTATACAGTGGGTGAGTGCAATTCCTTTCAAATGAATTGGGGGCTTGCTAGTGGTGGGTGGCCAGCTAAGCCGCTAACTCCGACTAACAAGGTTGAGTTTAAATCCATGTTGAGGCTAATTATTTTTGTTTATAAGACTTTCCCATGCTTTCGCTTAGTTTAGCCATTCTGAATTACACTTAACCATAACCCAAATACATAACCTTAAAACATAAAGGGATTGTTCGTCCAAAATGTATATTTTTCCCAAAGTTATGTACCAAAAGATCTTCCAGAAAGCCCATAGAGTCATTTTTTGAAACAATTCATTATTCAGCTCTGTACCAACCTGTACCCAGCATAATTAGTATTGTCCAAATTCATTCATGAAAATGTTTCGCACCGCAATCCCAAAGCTGCACTGCTAGCGGAAAACGACTCCAAAACATTTCACACTACAATCAAAATATCACGGGAGCATATTACACCGATGAAATAGCTGGTGGATTTGGCCGAATTCAAACTGGCACTAGTAAACTATTTCCTACAGCCACCATACACAGCTTCTGTTCTTCGTCATCGAGCTGAGCGTGAACTTCTTCTTTGTTAAGTTTATTGCCGGATCGCAACCAACTGAAAGATGCATACTGTGAGGTTGGTGAAGGCCTCCCCACTAAATTTGTGCATCCAAACCCGAATCCTTAATTAGTGTGAACTTTAACCTGAACAAACTATTTGAAGATATGTTACTTCGCCTAGCTTTATACATTAACTGCTAGTTCACACTTATGCATATTATTGCTATTGTTTTGGACTTCTGCCTGCTTGTGGGTATTGAGTTAATTAAATTCTAGCTGCTCTGCAATTGAGATAAAACCTCCAGATTCATATAGTGGGACAATCAGTGGAGCAACTTCACCTACGAGACTGTCCGAGGTGACTGTCTGAGGTGAATATCAAAGATGAAATAGGTAACTTGCTTTCTAGCTAGTGAATACTAACTTTTGTTTACTCTGTATACACTCTTTTCCCAAACAAACGTGTGAATAGATACAATTGTGAACAGAACTGACCGGTAAACACGGGAAGCACCCGTTTCATTGAAATGAGAATTATTTCACGAAAATGAAAACTTTATTTTGAGTAATAGAACATTGTCATGTTCTTTTATGTAATCAACACCACTAGCCATAGTTTGGAGTGTTTTAGAGTGATATTTTGCTAGCAATGCAGCTTTAGGATAGGGGTACATATGGTTTCCATTAAAGAATTAGTACAATGCTAATAACTCTGATTTCTATATCAAAATGGCCCTCAACATCCTTGCAAAGAGGTCATGCTAATCTTCTCTGTCATGCATAAGGGCTCATGCTAATCTTGTCATCCCTCACTTCACAGGCATCTGCTTTCACCTCTGTTGGCCTCCTTCATGTAGAGAGATCTGTAGACCTCTATACCTTTTTGTAGCGCATACAAACCAACCACACACACACACACACACACACACACACACACACACACGTTTGTACAGCTAACCTCATGGGGACCAGAAAATAGAAATTGCATGCTCCCTTGCCCTAATCTTAACCCTAAACCTAACCCTAACCTTAACCTAACCCTAATCTAACCCTAACCTAACCTCAATAAACTAACATTTATGGGTTAACTTTACCTAGGTGTAATGCCTAACCTTAACCCTAAACTTAACCAACAATGCCTGGACCTTAAAGAAACCCCAATTCTAAGTCTAAAATGTATTGTAAGTTTGACCCTAAACCTAAACCCTGAGCCAGAAATCGTCTTTTGCCCAATGGGGACCGGCAAAAGGTCCCCATGAGTCCAATTTCTTCTGGTTATACTATACTCATTTGGACACACACACACACACACACACACACACACACACACACACACACACAAAGAGACACAGACACACAGAAACAGACACACACACACACACACACACAGAAACAGACACACACACACACAAAGAGACACAGACACACAGAAACAGACACACACAGACACACCCTCAGGGCAGCAAGACCAGACAAAGATCTCCTTACCTTGGATGCTCTAAATCCAGGGAAAGTCCCATATGAATTTAGAAACGTGGAACACACACACACAGACACATGGACATTTTCGCAGATGCTAAAAGTTAAACACACACCCACACATTCACACGTTGTACACATAAAACGTTTAAAGTATTAAAGTATGTCTTGTAGCAGACACATATGTGTCTGCTACAAAACTATACATCTACTCTAACTCTCCATCTTATAAGCGAACTGGAGCTTGGATGCAGAGGCTTAAATATTTGATATTTATGGTAAATTTCAATTGGAAAGTATTGTAGTACAGTACCAGGCAAAAGTTTAGACACACATAATCATTCAAGTAAATGGGTAAGTGTGTCCAGACATGTACTGGTACTGTAATCATCTTTGGGTGTCAGGTAGGGCAAGGATTATATTGTTAAATTAGGGTTAGAATTAGGGATAGAATTATGTACATTAATTGAGGTTAGTTGTAAGGTTTGGAGTCAGAAATTAGGATTAAGTTAAATCTAAATGCAGATTTAGGCTAACATTTTGGATTTTGGGATTATGTTTTAGGGGTCAGGGTAGGAATAAGGTTTTAGGTAAAAAACGATTTGTATTTTGAAGACATATCAGTCCCAAAAAAGACCTCAAAAGTAAAACAAGTGTATGTGTTCCTTTGAACAATTTTTTTCAAACAGTGCACACACAGAGAGAAAGTTTAGTCATCATGTACCCACACGCCTCTGTACACGAATTTAACAACATGTTGCCCTGACTGGATAACGACTATATAATTGGGATGAAGACGCAATAAAAGCCATAGCCACATCTGAAGAGCAGCATCATGACACCACAACCAATATCCAGACAGCCAGACAGTAGGGATTATGTTGAATGCTGACTGGATTATCCTTTGACTTGTAACACTATTTGGCAATATGCTATTCTAATAAACGCTATTCTACAACAATTATTCTAACGCAAACTATTTTAACTTATTTTTGCACACTTTTCTAACGTGCAAAATTCTACCATTCATGATACAACATGCACTATATAACTTCTACTAAATAACATACAGGAAGGGGAAAATGTATTTGATCCACTGCTGATTGTTTACGTTTGCCCACTGACAAAGAAATGATCAGTCTATCATTTTAATTGTCGGTTTATATGAACAGCGAGAGACAGAATAACAACAACAAATCCAGAAAAAAACATGTCAAAATGGTTATAAATTTATATGCATTTTAATGAGTGAAATAAGTATTTGATCCCCTCTCAATCAGAAAGATTTCTGGCTCCCAGATGTCCTTTATACAGGTAATGAGCTTAGATACGGAGCTCATTACCTTAAAGGGGGTGCTCCTAATCTCAGTTCGCTACCTGTATAAAAGACACATGTCCACAGAAGCAACCGATCAATCAGATTCCAAAGTCTCCACCATGGCCAAGACCAAAGAGCTGTCCAAGGATGTCAACCTACACAAGGCTACATGATCCATCGCCAAGCAGCTTGGTTCAATAATTCGCAAATGGAAGAAACACAAAATAACTGTTAATCTCTCACAGTCCGGGGCTCCATGCAAGATCTCACTTCGTGGATTTGCAATGATCATGGGAACGGTGAGGAATCAGCCCAGAACTACACGGGAGGACCTTGTCAATGATTTCAAGGCAGCTGGGACCAGTCACCAAGAAAACAATTGGTAACACACTATACCACGAAGGACTGAAATCCTGCAGTGCCCGCAAAGTCCCCTCCTCTAGGAAGCACAAGTACAGGCCCGTCTGAAGTTTTCCAAAGAACATCTGAATGATTCAGAGGAGAACTGGGTGAAAGTGTTGTGGTCAGATGAGACCAGAATCGAGCTCTTTGGCATCAACTCAACTCGTTTTGTTTGGAGGAGGAGGAATGCTGCCTATGACACCAAGAACACCATCCCCACCGTCAAACATAGAGGTGGAAACATTATGCTTTGGGGGTGTTTTTCTGCTGAAGGGGCAAGACAACTTCACCGCATCAAAGGGACAATGTACCATCAAATCTTGGGAGAGAACAATTTATATTCTAACTATTCTACCAATTAATGTTCAAACAAACTCTTTTCAAACAAACTCTATTCAAAAAAACAAACTCTATTCTAACAAACGACATTCTGACAAATGGACTGTCTTTCCTTTGTATCTTTTTGTTTGTCAGTGGCACTAAAAGAACTAATCACTGTAAGTTACTGGACATAACAGAGCTTTGTTTGTGGTCCCAGTAGAGGGGTGTTAGTAGCCCCACCAAAACAGCTGTTGCTTAGGCTCCAAACAGTAGAGGGGTGCTAGTTAGTGGTACGAATAGAACAAAGAGGTGCTAATTAGTGGTACTAAAACAACAGAGCTTCATGTTCTCCAAATACAAACCAATTCCTTACGTTCCCCTGATAGGGCCATTGAGAACACAATGCACGGTCTGATGTGAGGGCTAACAACAGGTACTGGACTGGGCTGGGTTTGTGTCCGAGCTGATTAGTCAGCGATACACAACACTGGCTTTAAAATCCATACACTCTGCTGCACGCATGCACACACAGGCATACACCTCTCCCCAGCCAGTTCATTACTGAGAGAAGAAATTAAATGAATCCCAATGTCTGGTAGTGTTAGAGAGAGGTAAACAACCCACACCAATCTATAGTTCCTTTCTCTCACACACACTGCAGAGTAGATTAGTTCGCTCCCCACCAATCTCCCCACTTCTATCCTAATCCCTGTCCCTACTGAACACTACACCATTGTTAAATACAGGATCACGATATGGAGAGAGGGTGGGATGGTGCCAGGTTTTTACACAGCCACACCTTGTCTAGCCACATCCATACACTTCAAGAATATCTTAAAGAAAAATGCAACTATAGGGGTGTGAAAAAGTGTTTGCCCCCTACGTGATTTCTTATTTGTTTGCATGTTTGTCACAGGTAAATGTTTCAGATCATCAAACAAATTCTGATATTAGTCAAAGATTACACAAGTAAACACAAAATGCCGTTTTGAATGAAGGTTGTTATCATTAAGTGAAAACAAAATCCAAACCCACATGGCCCAGTGTGTAAAAGTGATTGCCCCCTAAAACATAACAGGTTGGGCCAACCTCAGCAGCAACAACTGCAATCAAGCATTTGCGATAACTGGATATGAGTATTTTACAGCGCTGTAGAGGAATTTTGACCCACTCATCCTTGCAGAATTGTTGTAATTCAGCCACATTGGAGGGTTTTCGAGTATTAACTGCCCTTTTAAGGTCATGCCACTGAATCTCAATGGGATTCAGGTCAGGACTTTGACTAGGCCACTCCAAAGTCTTCATTATGTTTTTCTTCAGCCATTCAGAGGTGGACTTGCTGGTGTGTTTTAGATCATTGTCCTGCTGCAGAACCCAAGTTCGCTTCAGCTTGAGGTCACGAACAGATGGTCGGACATTCTCCTTCAGGATTTTTTGGTAGACAGCAGAATTCATGGTTCCATTCACCATAGCAGGTCTTCCAGGTCCTGAAGCAGCAAAACAGGCCCAGACCATCACACTACCACCACCATATTTTAGTGTTGGTATTATGTTCTTTTTCTGAAATGCTGTGTTACCTTAACGCCAGATGTAATTGGACACACACCTTCCAAAGAGTTCAACTTTTGTCTCGTCAGTCCACAGAGTATTTTCCCAAAGGTCTTGGGGATCATCAATATGTTTTCTGGCAAAAATGAGACAAGCCTTAATGTTCTTTATGCTCAGTAGTGGATCTCTGCCATGCAGGCCATTTTTGCCCAGTCTCTTTCTTATAGTGGAGTCATGAACACTGACCTTAACTGAGGCAAGTGAGGCCTGCAGCTCTTTGGATGATGTTGTGGGGTCTTTTGCGACCTCTTGGATGAGTTGTTGCTGCGCTCTTGGGGTAATTTTGGTAGGCCGGCCACTCCTGGGAAGGTTCACCACTGTTCCATATTTTCACCATATGTGGATAATGGCTCTCACTGTGGTCCGCTGGAGTCCCAAAGCTTTAAGAAATGGCTTAATAACCTTTTCCAGACTGAGTGATCTCAATTACTTTCTTTCTCATTTGTTCCTGATTTTTTTATCTCTGCATGATGTATCGCTTTTGATGATCCTTTTGGTCTACTTCACTTTGTCAGGCAGGTCCTATTTAAGTGATGCCTTGATTGAGAACAGGTGAGGCAGTTATCAGGCCTGGGTGTGGCTAGAGGAATATAACTCAGGTGTGAAAAACCACAGTTGGGTTGTGTTTTAACAGGGGGGCAAACACTTTTTCACACAGGGCGATGTGGGTTTGGATTTTGTTTTCCCTTACTAATAACAACCTTGATTTCAAAACTGCATTTTGTGTTTACTTGTGTTATCTTTGACTTATATTAAAATGAGTTTGATGGTCTGAAATATTTAAGTGTGACAAACATGCAAACAAATAAGAATTCAGGAAGGGGGCGAACACTTTTTCACACCTCTGTGTATTTTAGGAAATATTTGCTTGAGTCAATCTGCTAATGGAACAAGACAAATCACTTAATATTCAAGACATATTTTCTAAAACCAAGAAAATATGATGTTATCTAACACAATTTTAGCTTGTTAAGAAACATTTACCTTACTTTTAAGGATGGGTAGATTAATTAATAGACAAGATAAATATAATTGATGAGACATGATTACATATTGCAGTGCAGTCTAGCCACACCCTGTCCAGCAGCAGGCAGATATATCAGGACCACCATTCAGATAAACCATGTCAATTTTAACAGTAAGGTGGTAAAACATTGACTCAGGAGAATAGCTTCTACTCACTTCAATATATGGGATGGATTAAATCAGTATTGTTGAATTTGAGCAGATTATTCACATTTGAAAAGGGTAACTTCCAACATGTGCAACATTAACCAAGTACAAAGTGTTTGCAAACCGCAGGAACATCTTTAAATGCCAGTCAGGTTTAAGATGGCACAATCTGCCATTTGGATTGAATCCAGTCCTAAAACGTGGAGAGGAGACTGTGACATATAAATACTGTATTTACACACATGAAATCCTAGGAGTAACTGGGCTCCCTCAGTTCTGTGTCTGTCTCTCCTCAGTCTGGGTGAATGCATGGTAAACAGGCAGCCGTCTGGCTACCAGGCCCCAGGAGGCCTTCAAACACCAGAGCTGTTCCCTCAGAGTTTTAGCAGAGTGACAGAAACATACAGGGGCTCCATGTACGTGTATGTGTGGGAAAGAAAGTGCATGAGTGTGTGTGTGTGTGTGTGTGTGTGTTCATGAGAAAGTGCATGAGTGTGTGTGAGTGTGTGTGTGTGTTCATGAGAAAGTGTGTGCATCTGAGAGTGCGTGTGTATGAGTAAGTGTGCGCATTTGTGAGTGCGTGTGTGTGGGGCAGATCGGGAGCAGGGCTTATTAAAAGGACGCCTGAAGAGAGGGCTTTCACTCCTGTCTCTACAGGAGCTGTGTGTGTGTGTGTGTGTGTGTGTGTGTGTGTGTGTGTGTGTGTGTGTGTGTGTGTGTGTGTCACTGTCATTGTGTGTCACAGTTCTCTGTCTCCAGAGAGAAGCCCCGTCCTGAGAGAGAAATTAAAGCCTTGCTTTCTCCTCTACACTGATCTCTCTATTCCCCTTCTCTTCTGATCTGTCCATTCCCCTCCTCTCATCTAAACTGATCTGTCCAGTCTCATCCGCTCTGCTGGAATAATCTTTAACAGATTTAATTAGAAGCTGTCTGGGAGGGAGGGCGGGATAGAGGAAAGAAAGAAAGAGGAAAGACAAAGAAAGAAAGAGGTCACAGATGAGATATACTATCCTCTCACCCGAGACAGACAGTAAGACAGATAAACAGACAGACACTTATCTGTAACTCACCAAAATTATTAAAGAAACCAGCCAAACAACAACAATCATCATCAAACTAGAGGGTCAGATAAATGTGTATGTATTTACACAATCAAGATTGTGCAGGGACCGAAATGCTTTTGTCAAGAACCAAATCAAATAAACCAAAATTTAGAGCTATAACAAATCCGGATAGAAGTCAATCCATTACATTAATATATCTGAAACGCTACAAACGAGACAAGAAGACCAAGTGAAACATAAGGCATGCGCCAAACAAACACTAACAAGATATACTGGGAAAGGAGGAACAGGTGACAGCGATAAATAACAAAATGAGTGTCTGTGATCCAAATGAGGGAAAGAGGATATTAGACGTGATACCAAAATGCAGTTAGCATGTAACCTGAAGTGCAAATAGAAGAGGCTTGGATGTAAAGTATGCTAGATAATGCCAAATTCTATGCAAGCTGTTTTATAAAATGTTATGCAAATGTATTTTTTATTTACAACCCCGTTCCCAAAAAAGTTGGGACTCTGCAAATCATTTAATCCCTAAATGTAATTGAAAATAATACAAGGCAGCATATTAAATACATGACCATTTTGAATTTGATACCAGCAACTTAAATTTTTTTGGGACAGGGGCATGTTTACCACGGAGTTGCATCACCTCTTCTTTCAACCACTCAACGTTTTGAGTCCAATTGCTGTAGTTTTGAAAGTGAAATCTATATCCATTCTTCCTTGATATAGGATTGCAGCTGCTCAAACGTCCAGGGTCTCCTTTGTTGTATTTTTCGTTTCATAATGAGATTTTCTATGAGATTTTTCTAGATTCTCTGAATCTTTCAATGATTTTATGTACCGTAGATGATGGCATCCCCAAATTCTTAGCAATTTTATATTGAGAAACAATATTCTTCAATTGTTGCACTATTTGCCTGTGCAGTCTCTCCCCATCTTTACTTCTGAAAGACTCAACCTCTCTGGGATACTCTTTTCATACCCAATCATGTTACTGACCTGTTGCCAATTATTATGTTTTGTGATGTTCCATCAGGCTGTTTTTTTAGCATTACACAACTTTTCCAGTCTTTTGTTGCCCCTGTCCCAGCATTTTAGTGGCATCAAATTCAAATTTGGCGTATATTTTTCAAGAACCAATAACATTTCTCAGTTTCAACATTTGACATGACTTTGTACTCTTTTCCATTGAATACAGGGCTTAAATTACTACATCATTGCATTCTGTTTGTCTTTACATCTAACAGTGTCCCAACCTTTTTGGAAACAGGGTTGTATCATGCTAAATTTTAAACAACCAATTGTTATGACAACATCAAACGGTTTGTAGTGTCCAAAAGTAAACCATATTGGGTGGAAAAGTTGAATCATATCACCAATTGACGTAGCTTTGTTTTGTAAGAGCGGAGTTTGAATCTGTTCCCATACCCATAAAATGTCTTTCTCCTGAACCATGATATCATCAGACTGCTGCTCACCATCTTCTTCATCACAAGACAGGCTGTCCCTGATTTGACCCGACTATCACAAGGTCTCAAAACAGCAAAACACACACAAAGTTTTATGGTCTTCATTCGGTCTTAGTCTCTTGATCCTGTCTGCCTCTTGGCCATGTTCCACACGATTACTTTCAGATCTGCAATTTCAAACCGCCCGCCCGTCCGCCTGCACGCACACACGTTTGTACAGCTAACCTCATGGGGACCAGAAAGTAGAAATTGCATGCTCCCTTGCCCTAAGCTTAACCTAACCCTAACCTTAACCTAACCCGAACCTTAAACAACAATGCCTGGACCTTAAAAGAAATCCCAATTCTAACTAAAAAATGAATTGTAAGTTTGACACTAATCCCTGAGCCAGAAATTGACTTTTGCCTCATGGGGACCAGCAAACACACACACACACACACACACACACAGACACACACACACAGACACACACACACACAGACACACGGACACACAGACACACGGACACACAGACACACGGACACACACAGACACACGCAGATCCACTGGATGGGAAAATACATCTGAAGAGTCTGACCGCTGCTCAGACCAAGTCTCTGAAAAATAGAGCTTCAGAACAGATCAAATCAGTTCAGATCAGGACATGGTCATTACACTGGCAGGGAGGGAGGGAGGGAGACAGCTCTATTAACACAATGTAGGACTAGAAGTACGCTATCTAATCCTCCCCAAGAACTGTGGAAAACATCAGGTTGGGTTGTCTTTGTTGTCTTTCTACACACATGCACACACACACCCTCAGACAGGGCCAGGAGTCATGTATTAGAATAGTCTTTGATCATTCAGGAAGACGTAAACACCACAGGGGGCATTGCCATGCCAACGGCTACTGTCAGTCAGCCGTAAGGATTAATAACAGTACCACATACACACAGGCAACACACAGACACCACGAAACACACACATATAGACACCACAACACACACATACCGACACCACAACACAGATGCACGAACACCACACCACAGACACCACAAAACAGACACGCACACAGACACAGACACACACCACAACACAGACACACACACTGACACCAGCACTCGGCCTTGTGAGGAGGGGCTGGGGTTGGGAATAATGCTCCTTCCCAGGGGACTGAAGGTGATTCATGTCGTGTTGGGGTAGGGTGTGTTCTGCGTGTTTCAGACAGACACATGCAGGGCTTAGTCGGAGATCATAAATCTACAGCTCTCACGGACTCCCCTTGAAATAGCACCTTTGCCTATAAATGTCAACTTTAGACAATGGCGTTTAAGAATTCATGCTGACTGCTTAAGGTTTTCTCAATGGTGTGTTTTCATAAACAACCTTGTGCTGATTGAGGCTGTGATGCTCAGCATCAGAACCGGCCATGTATTGGACATCCCATCCTCTGCACCCAGGCAAGACATGAGCTTTGTTCATCGTTAGTTTTCACCATTTGCCTAAATGGAAGGCATCTCACCCAGCGTGTCTTTACCGTCCTATCGACCCAGCCCAGTGTGTCTTTACCGTCCTACCGACCCAGCCCAGTGTGTCTTTACCGTCCTACCGACCCAGCCCAGTGTGTCTTTACCGTCCTACCGACCCAGCCCAATGTATCTTTACCGTCCTTCCGACCCAGCCCAATGTGTCTTTACCGTCCTACCGACCCAGCCCAGTGTGTCTTTACCGTCCTACCGACCCAGCCCAATGTGTCTTTACCGTCCTACCGACTCAGCCCAATGTATCTTTACCTTCCTACCGACCCAGCCCAATGTGTCTTTATCGTCCTTCCGACCCAGCCCAATGTGTCTTTATCATCCTTCCGACCCAGCCCAATGTGTCTTTATCGTCCTTCCGACCCAGCCCAATGTATCTTTATCGTCCTTCCGACCCAGCCCAATGTATCTTTATCGTCCTTCCGACCCAGCCCAATGTATCTTTATCGTCCTACCGACCCAGCCCAATGTATCTTTATCGTCCTACCGACCCAGCCCAATGTATCTTTATCGCCCTAACGACCCAGCCCAATGTATCTTTATCGCCCTAACGACCCAGCCTAATGAGCTTCAAACAAACAGTTAACATTTCTCACTGCCCCGTGGCAAAATGTATAGAAAATTAGGGAATTTAGCATAAAACACCCCCTCTAGTGTCACCATCAATAGCAGCTGTTTCCTGGCTGTAACCCCACTCCCTGAAGGTGTCACGGGGGAAAATGGGGTAGAAAACACATTTCCATTTCACATGAACACAATGATTTGTTTGGAACAGGACAAATACAAACATTCCATAATTTACATTGAAACATTTGATTGACCACGGCCCTAGCTTAACCTCTCCCTCCCTCCCTTCCCCTTCAAAGTCTTAGCCTCTGTGTATCCTATTACCACCCAGCCCCTGAATCCATTCCTCTGTCCCAACAATAGGGCCTTCTGTGGGGTGTAATCCAGAACCGCTCATATAGAACCTGGACAACAGCAGCCGTTCTCCACCAGTTACAAACGCTTCCATTGTCTCCAAGACGACAGACAACATACATTGTGTGCATTCACCACTCAGCTGACACAAAGACTGGAGATGTATAAGGAGGGATTGTAAAAGAAGATACAAACACGACCATTGAGACTAACTAAATAGAAATACATTAACTAGATTAGAAGTTAGAAATGGAGTATGTGACATAGATCTTCAAACGGATAGCTGTTGAGAAAAGTGTTATAATGTATAGACACATTTCCACAATTATTCAGTGGATATTGTATTTAAATACTAACTTAGGCTACACATCCCTGCAGTTTCCAGCTCATTTGTAAAATAAAGTAAGAGCTAGATGTACACGTGTGGAGAATGTAAGGGGTAGGGGGGTAGGTTGTGTTTGGAAGTGGGTATCAAGGGTGTCACAGACTGAATGCATATTGGTTTCTCCATCCTGGCATGATGGAAATGAGAGATCAGTGGCAGAGATCTCTACCCTCTCTTTTTTCCTCCCTCCCTCTCCCTTACTTTGGTGGTGGACATCTCTTTTTCTCTTCTCCCTCCTTCTCTCTGGCAGTGAATTCCGAGGCTGTGTCTACCAGTCTGTGCCAGCGAGCATCACACACCCTGGTGCCCTACAGCCCCCTGGCATCTGATGAATACAAACACTGGAAAACCTGGGCATGACATGGATGGAGCGACTCACTCCAGGGAGAGAAAGACAGGCAAACAGAGGGACAGACAGACAAACAGAGGGACAGACAGACAGGCTGACGGAGAGAAGCAGGAATGGGGGGAAATGGATGGAAAAATAACAACAAAGGGAGAGAGGAAAATACACTGCAAAAAATATAAGTCTTATCAAGTATATTTATCTTGCTTCCAGGTTAAAAATCTAACAGTCCTTAAAATAAGATTAATTTCCTTAACAATCTACATTTGTATTAAATAATAATACTTAGTTTAAGTAAATATGCCTTGAAAATCTGGTTTAGCATATACATCTTGCTTTAGTTATGTTTGAGTGAAAACAAGTTATTTTGACTTTAGAGACACTGCAACACTATTAAGACATCAGATCAATATTAATCATCTTTTCAGAATGGAAACTGCTCCTTCATTTAAGGAGTGCTAAAAAATATTTTTTTTGCAACAAATTTCAACAAACCTGCCATTTTCAGAATATTTGTGCTTGTGAATTTGTGCTCTTTAAGATGTCTTACCGATTGTAATTTGTCTTGTTCCATTGGCAGAATATTTCACTTATTTCAAGCAAATACCTCCTTAAATATATATTTTTTGGAGTAGGTAGTGACAGAGAAAGAAGAACTGCAGATGGGAAAGTTGTAGGAAGGAGATTTTAAAACAACAGATAGAATGAGTCAAAGGGGGACATTGGAAAACTCCAGATAAAGAGCCAAAGGGGGACATTAGAAAACTCCAGATAGGATGAGTGTAAGACAATTTAAAAGTACTGCAGTCTTAAACGGTTTTCACTTTTCAATACAGCTCCACGTCATTATTTGTTTCCTGAGTAGCTCCACCGAGCTGCCCCCTACAAGCCAGTGGCCAGTGTGTACATGTGTTTGTCTGTGTGCGTGCGCGCGAACAGGTTCTCTACTGACTCAGAAAAGTAACAAAGGAAAAGCAACTTCTGGTGCATTACAACAGATACGCACAATCCCAAAACTAACACCCTGGCAGGATGATACAAAGACAGAGCAAAGCTAGTGTTTTCCTACTATGACCGTCTAACAAAGCAGGTCGTGTCCAGTCACCCCTAAACCCATTTACACTGGCCCCCCTTTTATGTCTCGGTGAACTCTAACCCTGACCAAAGGTCAGCAACTGCAGATGGCTGAGACACACAATATTGCATAAAGCAGTGGATTGCTGAAATAAAAACTTCCAGATTATTCTTTTTTATAATAGAAGTCATATTTCAGCAATTCTTTGATATTAGCTAGTTGTTTCCATCTCTCCACCCCGGGAGAGGAAACAAATCAATATACATTTATATTTTACACTATTCAAAGTAGCCAACCTATGACTTGATGACAAACAAAGTCACACACAAACACAGAGAAGGCAGACCAAGCAAGAGGGCAGTAACAACAGCGGTTGATGGTTCTTGCGACTGCGCATGTATAAATTTACAAAGTTCTTGACATTTTTCTGATTGAATGGCCTTCATGTCTTGAATTAATGATGAATGAAATTCCCAACATTTTATTTTAACAGGGTATACCTGTTAAGTAAAATGCATTCCGTGTTATTACCTCATTAAGCTGGTTGAGAGAATGGAGAGTGCAGAGCTGTTTAAGGCCAACGGTGGCTACTTGGAAGAATCTGCAATATAAAATGTATTTTCATCAATTGGACAGTTTTGGTAGCTACAAGATTCCATGTGTGCAACTGGAAAACATAATTACCATTGCATGAGTAGATGTGTCCAAAATGTTGACTCACATGGTACATACATGTGGGGGTAAAGCAAAGATGGCTAGAATGATGGAGGGATAGAGGATAAGATAGATGCAGGGATAGAGTGAAGGAATGGAAAAATGGAGGGTAAGGGAAATGGATTAAGGGAAGGAAAGAAAGGGATGGAGGGAAGGAGGGACGGATTGAAAGATTGGTAAAGGGTAGGCGCAAGAGTGATGGAAAATAGAGGATGATCTTGAGTGATGAAGTTAGGGATGCAGAGATGGAGAACAGTGTTATATGTACATTTTGAACATTTTCAGCTTCATCCGTCAGTGGCCGATGTGGAGATGGGAAAGCACATTTCAGACTCTTCATCCCTTGGGAATGGAGTGCCGCAAGAATGCATGCTGTCAACCCTTCTTTACGCACACTACAGCAAGGACAGCAGCTCAAACAATGCCTCTGTCAAACCATTTAAAGCTGTGTCACTGACGCTTATGCCTCCATGTACCTGCAGAAGGTAACAGGCTGCTGGCCTGGTTCAGTCAAAACTCTGGAGCTTGAAGAGATATTTGTGGTTTTATTTCCTACTTACAATGTTGAAAGATCATCCAGACAGATGTCCAGTCACGGCAGTATATGACTCAAGCACACAACAGACAAATATCTTACAAATGATAGGTTGACCAAAAGAACTGTCTGGATGACTATTCAACAGTCAACGTGGAAAATTAGGTCTATGCTGAAAACTGAAATATCAATTTTACACTGACAAAATCGTGGCGGTTGACTTAAGGACATATACCCTCCACCTCAACCTCTTTAGATTGAGGGCTCAGCTGTAAGCGCTGCAGATTATTTCAAATTCCTAGGGACCATGTTCCCCAACATGATCAGGAGGACATCAAAGTGATCGCCAAGAAGCCTGACCGGGCATTTGTGACAGCTGAAAAACCCTCCCAGTAAATCCTCATCTGGCTTGCCACCTCATAGAGACTATCCCTGCCCGTTTCATCCCGACAGGGGGCTGTATCTGCATGCTGCACACGTCAGCCGAAACAGTGTACAATCCACTGCAAGGGTCACTGGCTGCCACCGGCCCACCTTAGATGTCCCATACGACTCCAGGACAAGGGAGCACGTCGCTGAACCCACGACCCCGGTCACCCTGAGCTCCACAACGTCCGGCCGGTAATGGTAGCCGGACCCTGCCGGTCGATTGCGGCCAAACACAAACTGAACAGGCTCTTTCCCCTGCTGTGGCCCATAAAGGCTAATGACACTCACCACACCAAGACACAACCAAACTGTAAACGTAATAACTGAACCACACCGTACTCAAAACCCTCATATCCACGCTCATCTCCTTTTATCTAGACACTGACACTGTAAATGTGTAATTTTACTCTAAATCCAAGTATATTACAGATGTGCGACCTGTCATCCCATTATATTCAATACTAAAACCCATTTCATTTAAAAGTATATAAATTTGGGTAGATCTTCTGAAAATCTGTACCGGCATGTTGCTCCCACTAACAGCACCATTACACTTAGCACAATAACGTGTATACAGAAACGCACAGGAAACAGGGAATGTGATCTCACACACACAGACACCCGAATCAGGACGAAGAAGTGTTGCCGATAACCCGACCCCTTGGCCACTGTGACTTGGTCTGGTTTCAATGAAGGACTTCAATTACACGGACAGGAAATAAATCACTGTCTGTGTCAATACCTTATCATGGTGAATAACTGTATTAGTAGCAGCTTTATAAAAGCAATTATGCCCCTTAGTCCTTTTACATCTGGCCAATAGGACACAGGCTGAATCCAAAGATTCTTCACGTTTGTATAAATACAACTGTATCTTAATGTTTAAAGGGTAGCAAGCAAGGTAGATTTATACAGACGTGTGGATTAACTACCATCAGCCAAAGCAGGGAAAGGTTTTCACTTTGCAGGCCTCTCTGCCTCATCGTTTGCTGACAGTATTGTCTACATGTTCAGGACCCATCCAGGAATATTTGTTTTTTCTTTCAAATAGCAAAGTTGAAATAAGAGTCATTCAATCCGGTCACTGGTGTCTGGGGTTAAGTTTAAAATCACAGGAGGAGAGAAGGAATGAAGATAGTGCATCTGTAAAGGTTATCTAATATTACAACTGAACTATTAATATCACCCCAGTACATGGTCTTCAGCTCTGACAAATATTAATTCCACTCAGTGACTGTAGATATTCCTTTCTGTAGTTTTACTGTTTTTAACCAGTTGGCCAGCAGGCTGTGGGAGCCATCCAATGACTACTGACCAGTTTAAAAAGTGAGGAATCGTTTCCAGCAGCCAGAGGAGGCTGAGGAAGTAAGAGTTGGCTTCTACCTAATCCTTCTAAATCACCCCCCCCCCATTATACTGAACTGTCCGTCTCCACCAATCAATCAACAATGGCGTTTATGTTTATGTCAGCACTGGTCGCAAAGGGGTTTAACGTACCAATAACCTCAGCGCAACCAATACCTCTCCAGGTTGTATTATACCCTGCAGATATGAGCACAGTGGGTTTTTGTCAGTCTGTCAGCAAGGTACCAAACAAAGCACCTGATTTAGACAGACATAGAAAATACCTGAAGTGACATTAACTTTGTAAAGCACATGATCTAGCCAACTGGTGAACATTACAAAGACCACATTGATAATGCATTGTGACATGAGCATATTGGTAATTCTGTTTTTAAAACTAGTCTGTGCTGTTTTCCCAAAACACAGTGCACAGCAGCTTGTGTTGCTTCCACAGCAACACAACAACTTCTATGCTCAGCACTTACCCGGAAAATTGATTCATTTTCACTGTGCCCATATTTCTCTGATCAAATCAAACCTTCATCAAGCTAATGACCCAGTGTAGAGAGGCCGTGTTCTCTGTGTGTGTGTGTGTGTGTGTGTGTGTGTGTGTGTGTGTGTGTGTGTGTGTGTGTGTGTGTGAGGTCTAAGTCACTACAGAAGCTTTCTTCCTAGGAAGAATTTCAGACCGAAAACACACACACCCACACTTTCAGATTGTCAGAGAATGAGTGATGGTGCTGTTGCAGTTAAGACCTCCAGTTTGCTGACTGAGAGGAAGAGGATGACTTGTGAACTCTTCATCCTCTGATAGATGGGCCTCTCAGTAAAGACAGTCTGAGTGACAGTGGTTTTAAAAAAAACATTAAGCAAATGAGGAATAATATCCCCATTTCCCACACTAAAGCAGCATGCAATCCCATGGGCAGAGCATCCTGAAATGAGCCCATTCATCTTCATTGGTAAGCTTCGTTAGATGAAATGCAGAAACGATAGTGTGCATTTATTGAAGTCATAATCGGAAATGAGATTAAAGTGCAGTGCAGTTGCTAATATGTTTCACTAGATGGCAGTGTGGTATTATCCATATTATCACATGACACACAACAACAGAGCAAACAAAGCAATACTCTGCCAGGAAAACAGAAAACGTCCCTTACATTTAACTGGAATTGCAATCCAAAGGCTTAACACATACACAAAACCAGAGGACAAGTGTGTAAAAGCCAGAGTACTATATTCTTGGTCCAGGTATCTCTAATAAGTTTGACTGTGGTTTGATGTCCAGGGCGGAAGGTCGAGACGGGCAAATGGCTAAAGCCAGCCCCACTGACCACTGTTTCTGTAAACGATCCAATGTTTCTCTAAATGAAAACATTCAGACCCAATCTTCTCCCTTCTACAGCTGTTATCAATCACTACCACCACAGTCTGAGGCCCAGCTTAGATTACCTGCCTCTCCTTCTCCTCTTTCTATCCCTCTCTCTCAGTCTTTTCTTTCTCTCCCTCTCTCTTTCCATCTTCTCTTTGGCCCCCTTTCTTTGCCATCTCTTCATCTCTCTCTCTGCCTTGTATAGTGGGAGAGTTGATAGTAAGGTAAAGAGACATTTTCATACTCTCAAACGACCCCTCAATCTATTCTCTCTTTTCATTTTCTCTCTCGCTTTGAATTACCTGTAATATCGATTCTCTGTGCCTTTCATTCTTTCCCAACCGCTAAACATTAGTTAGAATTAATGTCTCACCCATAGAAATTACACACACACACACACACACACACACACACACACACACACACACACACACACACACACACGCACGCACGCACGCACACCTAACATCTAACATCTAACATCTAACATCTAACATCTAACATCTAACATCAACCCATAGTGCCAGTGCCAGAACCAAAACTATTTATCCTAAATCTAAGTCCTAAGTTGGAAATAGCTTTTTTCTTAGCTAGACACCCCTTTTAAAATGCCAGATGTTTGTGATGTAAAGAAATTGGACAAAGATAAATCATGTCCACCTTTAATGTGGCCTAAAACTGAAATCTTTGAGAAAAAATAACAATGTGAATAAAATACACAATAACCTGGTTGCATAAGTGTGCACAACCTTTAACTAATACTTTGTTGAACCACCTTTTGATTTTATTACAGCACTCAATTGTTTGGGTAGGAGTCTATTAGCATGGCACATCTTGACGTGGCAATATTTGCCCACACTTCTTTGCAAAAGCGCTCCAAATCGGTCAGGACATTTCCTGTCCACAGCCCTCTTCAGATCACCCCACATTCCGGTCTGGGCTCTCTGGCTGGGCCATTCCAAAACGTTAATCCTTTTATGATGAAGGCTTGCTTTTGTGGATTTGGATGCGTGCTTTGGGTTGTTGTCCTGCTGAAAGGTGAACTTTCTCTTCATCTTCAGCTTTATAACGGACGCCTGAAGGTTTTGTGCCAAAATTGCGTGGTATTTGGAACTGTTCATAATTCCCTCCACCCTGACAAAGGCCCCGGTTCCAGCTGAAGAAAAACACCCCCAAAGCATCATGCTGCCACCACCATGCATCACTGTGGGTATGGTGTTCTTTGGATGATGTGAAACCTTGGTTTCATCAGGCCATAACACATTTTCCCATGTGCTTTTGGGAGACTTGGGAGCCAAGCTTGGATATTTTTCTTTGTCTTGCCACCTTACCCCATAGCCTATTCATATGAATAATACAGGAGATTGTTGTCACATGTAGCACACAGCCAGTACTTCCCAAAAATTCCTGCAGCTCCTTTAATGTTGCTCTAGGCCTCTTGGAAGCCTCCATGACCAGTTTTCTTTTCGTCTTTTCATCAATTTTGGAGGGACGTCCAGTTCTTGGGAATGTCTCTGTTGAGCCATATTTTCTCCACTTGATGATGACTGTCTTCACTGTGTTCCATGGTATATCTAATGCTTTTGGTACCCTTCTCCTGACTGATCTTTCAACAATGAGATCCCTCTGATGCTTTGGAGCTCTCTGCGGACCATGGCTTTTGCTCCGAGATGCAACTAAGAAAATGTCAGTAAAGTCCTACTAGAACAGCTGAACTTTGTGATTAATCAAAGTCATTTTAAATTATGGCAGGGGTGTAATTACTTCTATTTAACATGAGTTTGAATGTGATTGGTAATTCTGAACACATCCCCGGTTATAAGAGGGTGTGCACACTTATGCAACCAGGTAATTGTGATGTTTTTATTTTTCCTTTTTCCCCCACAAAGATTTCAGTTGGTTTTTCAATTGAATTGTTCACATTATAGGTCACATTACATGTGGAAAAAGTTCAGACATGATTTTTCTTTGTCTCATTCTTTTACATCATAAAAACCTGGCATTTTAACCAGGGTGTGTAGACGTTTCATATCCACTGTAAATGCAGGCTTAAAAAACTACACACAACTGTGCTCATAGGCCCGTGCTCATAGGCCCGTGCTCATAGGCCCGTGCTCATAGGCCCGTGCTCATAGGCCTGGACCAGACACAGAAACCCATGTGAGTTTAACGACAAGGGGTGGAAAGTCATTAACTGGAAAATGTAACCGAATATGCTGTCATATACTGTCAGACTCCAACCTGCTCTGCATTGTTCATATTTCACTCAGACAGCCTTAGAAAATAGATGTAATCGAGGTCATTGTTCTGACCATAACACCGCATGAGGACGCTAGTCTGGCTCAAAACAGTCAGTTGCAGCAGTACATCAGAATACAGATGATCGTGACCTTGGCTTGGTCTGATACCAATAGACCAGAGGGCTGGACACCAGAGGGGATGATGGGAGAGACAGAAAGAGAAAAAGGATGAGGGCAGAAGTGGGCTGCAGTCAACTGGCTGGATCATTTCCTGCTAATTAACGACCAGGTTCTATTAGCCACATCCTAGGGAGAGCGCACGCACATGCACACACACACACACACACACACACACACGCATGCACACGCACACACACACAACCCCTGAGTTGCAGGGAGGTGATTATGTCTGATCAGTGAAGCCCTGCTGCTAGGAGGTAATTACAGAGCCTCTCCTTCTCCCCTCTCCTCAGACTGTCAGGCTCTCATCATTACTCCCAGGCCTGCATCCTTACCACATGACTTAGTCAGGCCAAGAAAATGCAATGTAGTTAAAAACTGCACTTGTTTCTAAGCAAGGTTATATAAACTCTAAATTTACCACACACATCTGTTAATGACCCCTACCCTACTACAAAAATCACATCTGGAAATTACCCCTAACCCACCACACACACACATATCATATCTGGAAATTACCCCTAACCTACCACACATATCACATCTGGATATACACCTAATCTACCACACACATCACATCTGGAAATACTCTTAACCTACTGCACAAGATAGAAACTGTGTTCGCAATTTATCAAGTAAAAACGTTTCAGTCGTTAGCTGATTAGTTGATTATTGTTTAATCGTATATAGAAGAGCAAGTACCATGATAAAAAACTGACCAACACAGAGTAGGGTCAGTTTTTCTGATTTTTACATTGCTAAGTTCTAGCTTACATTCTGTCCCAACAGTATAGTTGATTACCTTAACACTTGCAGAATGTACATGCAAGGAATAGTTTCTGCCCCGATGTAGCCTAAAAATGCAAGATTGGACACAGACATGACTCCAGGAGGCATAAGAAATCATATAAGACTGATTGCTCAGACAACCCGGTCAAAAGGTGACATATGAACCCCGACAGTTACTATATGGCATCTTCGGTTAACTAAGCCACCCCCAAATAAGGAAGAGTCCCGTTCACCTGTACAATACAAGAAACAATAGCCCCCCTGCGATTTAAGAGTTCTCCCTGAAAGGACAGTTCTCCTGATGGTTTAGGAGCCCAGGCACTGGCCCTGGCCAGTCTCTCTGTAAAGGACAGTTGATATGGTGGTTTTGGCGCCCAGGCCCTGGGCCTGTCTCTCTGTAAAGGGCAGTTGTTATGGTGGTATAATAATCAATAAATATTAGTAATTTAATTTTCCACACATAAATACCGTATCACACATCACACCTGGAAATTATCCCATCCCACCAATCACATCTGGAAATGACCCTAAACCTTCCACTCATCCATCACATCACTTGTCAAAATAACATCTACCCTACCACACAAAATCAAATCTGGAAATGACACTTTCACATCACAGTTCGAGATGAAACTACCCTATCACAAACCTGCAATCACATGTCCAGTATACTTACAGTTGTTACAACATAGTCTGTTTCGTTGGTTACTCATTTAATGTGTTTCAATGCAAACCGTTACAGTATAGTTTGATTCAGTCTTATACACAGACAAATGTTTGACTCTTAAAATCAGCACTACGAAAATACAGCAGAGATATCAATTTAATAGAAAAAATATATTAGGTATTTCTCATTATCATACAAGTCGGTTTGTTCATTTAACAAATTATACAGGACAAACTTTGATCTTAAAACAACAACAATGAAAAATAACTCCCAGCCTTCCTGGATAAAGGATTATGCTGCAGACCTCTCAGCCGTTAAGAAGAAACCATTGCCATTATATTAGCATTGATACCCCAAGAAGTTATTTGATCATTTAAATCCACAGTAGAATTTTTCATAGCAGGTTCAGTAGATGTGGTTCAGCTACCAGTTATAATATATTCGAGATGCTGTGGAATCTGTGTGAAGTGGTCTGTTGACGCTTCATGTCGGGATGCCCGGTATCATTTTCTGTTTATTGTTATTGTTGTTATTTATCCTCTGGTGGTCATGTTTCCATGGGGGTGTGTCTCTTCCACAAAAGCCATGTTGTCATAGTGATGTGGTCGCCAGGCCTGGTTGGGGAGGTCAGAGGTCAGGGTGGGATCGGCGTCGAGAGGAACGTCGAACAACGGTTCGTCTCCTAATCCTCCGGACACCGTGACGACAGTGACATCTGGTGGAGGGCAAGAGGAAACGCGGTCCTCCTCTCCCGCAAGGCCCTCCACTCCCAGGGCTTTCAGGATGTCAGCCTTACACATGGGGCAGGTCCTCTTGTCCAGCAGCCAGGGCTCGATGCAGGCCTTGTGGAACAGGTGGCCGCAGGTCAGAACCGTCATCACGTCTCCCAGGCGGTACGATTCGATGCACACAGCACAGGTGTGGTTGTCAGACTGGATCTCCTCGTCCCCCTGCTTAAGTTTGCGCACCTCCAGTCTACTAATGGCTTTCCTGGCCTCGTTCTTCAGACGCCTGTTGGCAATGCGCGTAACCCTCAAGCCGTGCAGACGGTGGATGGAGACAAACAAGAAATAGACAATAGAGGCCCCTGTGACGATGAAGAAGGCGATGGACAGAAAGTAAAGCCAATAGGCATCCATCCAGGGCCCGTGGGCGTTTCCCACCTCGATCAGCATGGAGACGTCAACGCCGCTCCGTACCAGGTTAGCGATCTCCAACCCGTGGAGGTTCCCGATCATGACCGCCACGGCGCCGGGGGCATCGGAATGAAGCATCCGATCGGTGCCGTTGCCCGTACCGTCCACGTTGTAGACCACCACCGCGGCCGCGCCTCTGGCCTGCGCCGCCTTGATCTTCGCAGTGAAGGTACAGTTGCCCCTCTTGACCAGGGCGATCCAGTGCCCCGCCCAGGCCGTGTTGTTGTTTGAGGGGTAAGGGTCCAAGTCGCACCCCATGGGATCCGACGCCGGGAGGACCACGGTTCCCATAGCGCTCTTCAGCGGGGACGACCCTCCGTACACACCACACTCGCAGAAGCTCCCCACCGTCTGGTTAGTGCTGCTGTTGCGGTAAGATGTTCCCACGTAGGCCGTCCAGAACAACCGCGCTGTCGTGAACTGGACCAGCCCGGACAGACAGATGAATGACAGGACGAACATCTCTGTTCAGACACCTCCACACCACCACAAGGAGCAGTCTCTCTGTGTCCGTACGGACCTCTTCAGTCTTCTATTTAGTACCGACTATGGTTCAATAGAGTAGTTTGTTGGTTGTTGTTTTTCCTCACTTCCTTCTGCGCCTTTGGGTCTGTTTCTGCCTGTGGTTCTCTCTACCTGTCTGATAGTAATCAGATAGCAGCCTGCTGTAACCCGAGCCCGTCTCTCTCTGCGTCAGCTCCAAGAACTCGTTATCTAAATGGACCTTGGACTGTTAGAGAACAGCTATACAGGCTGTCAGGAGACAGGAGGGCTTGGCTTGTGTTCCACCAGGTATAAGGCCATAGGTAACAGGTACCAGCCTTGGAATGGAACAAAACACAAGTATAAGGCTATAAAGACAACAAGATAAGAAGTGATAAGAAAATTCCAAGGGTAATGTAACACAGGTTGGTTGGGAAACTGCTCATTTGGGATGTGTCATACTGCTGAAGGGATACGCCCACAGAAATTACAGATATTTATGACAAACTTCGTTCTCAGAATGTTTGGTCATGTTTTGTAATACATATATTCATACACAATGTGAGACACGCACACACGAACACGCAAACAGGCTATAAGGCTGCTCAACTTCAGAACCCCTCTTTACTTCCATCCATAGTCCCATACAGACCTGTCACTGAATATCATGCTCATCTGCCAATCCTCACGCACACCTGTCACTTTTACATTGCACTACAGTTGTACAGTTGTGTAGTCATTATTATTGATGCATGTTTTTGTATAGTTCTATTATTGATTGTTTGTGTTGTCTTTTTATTTTTATAATTACTGCTTTTATAACTTTTAACTGCACTGTCAGGTGTAGGAAAACCAAGCATTTCATTGCCGTAACTTGTTATTGCAAATGACAAATAAACCTTTTTGAACTTTTGAACACACACACAGACAGACACAGACAGGTTTCCGTCATTTTTTGAAACCGGGATTGGTTTGTACACACAACTGAACACACGCATGTGCCATGTTATTTTAGGATAATATTATTTTCTTATTTTAGAATAATAAATATTTTCTATATTGACACACAGATCACAAAGGAGAATGGAAAAAAGGAGAATATATATAGATCATTTTCTTATTTTAGGATAATACATTTGTTATATTATGACACACAGAGAAAAAAAGGAGAATGGAATCAAAATCAAAAGACTAATGATATCCTATAAAAATTACAACTTGCCACATTGAAACTGCAATATCACTATAGCAGCATGCCAAAGAGCACCCTGGACACTCTGAAATGGACTCACAGGGCATAGCTGTAAAGCAGGAGGTAGTAATAGGAAAGCTGTGGGAGGAGCTCCAAGATAAGCGTATCTCTTTTGCACAAGAAAAAGGATTGTCCACGGTAAATATAAATAATCATGTAATCAGACAGCAAACCACCTGAATGTCATTATAGGATTGAGTCAACATTGCCCAAATAAAATATTTCCTTAATGTACTACCAACTTTAATTATTGGGAAGGGAAGGCGTTTTTTAATCTTTATTATTATAGAGTGTAAATATAGGGCAGATGGCTTTGGTCAACCTAATATGAAACGGTATTACTGGTGACCTCAGTACAAAAAATATCTCCTAGACATAAGCTGAACATACATAGCTGTTGCCCCTAGACAAGCAAATTGTGTTAGTTTGTGGAATATGAACCTTAAATAATCCTATTGTTGTGAACTCAAAATACGGGAAAACAATTAATGAAACTGAATAAGCCTCTACACATACAACACATACATTATTTGCAGTATTCTAGTCCTCGTTTCCAGGACTTGGACTTGAGTACAACTTTAGTCCCAAACTTGAGTCCTGACTCTAGACTTGGACTCAACCACATGTGACTCGGAGCTGGACTCAAACTTGACCTCTCACCACGCCGACCCGCACTTGACCTCTCACCACGCCGACTTGCACTTGACCTCTCTCACCACGCCGACCCACACTTGACCTCTCTCACCACGCCGACCCACACTTGACCTCTCTCACCACGCCGACCCACACTTGACCTCTCTCACCACGCCGACCCACACTTGACCTCTCTCACCACGCCGACCCAAACTTGACCTCTCTTTCCACGCCGACCCAAACTTGACCTCTCTTTCCACGCCAACTCGCACTTGAACTCAAGCAGGTCGGCTCTGCTCCAGCATTTCTTCATGGGATTCTCTGGCTTCCCCAGAAGTAACCAGTCAACAGCCTACTAGTAAGTTACCCTCTGCTATTTTTACAAAACAAATGAATTTCAAAAGAACAACTGCAATACCACCTGCAATAGATGTATGCCTGGCCCCATCTGAACATCATGCCATCAAACCTTCCCCACAGAATTCCACTGTCAGCTTCTTCTGTCTCTGTCTCTACCACAGTGTAAAATTATTTGAGACAAGCCCTTAAAAGATGACCTTTCATAACAGGTAAATTGTTTTCTTTATATCATGCATTGGCAGGACACATTACCATTTAGAATGCATATCGAGCAGCCAGTTCGAAAACAAGGGCAAATAATTTGCAAACAGGACTGTTGGCAATTTATATACAATACACTCTGTTAAAACATAACAACCTAGGTTTTAGGTGGATTCATTCCACCAGACAAAGCATTTTTGTTGAAAAATATAGTTAATATTGCGCACAATCAAGTGGTCCCTATCGTTTCCAATTTCTTTCTGTTAATTAAAATGTTTCATATTGCAAAATTAACACAAACCTGGTAACTGCTAGAAGCCTATATGCAAACTAGCTTCATACCGCAACTACAGTAGCTTTACATTTTATGCAAAAAAACATAACTATAGATGCATGTGGATTTCTCTATTGAGAGTAATATGAGTAAAATGTCCAATTAGCTTTCACTGAATACCGGAAAGCCCGGTAATTTCTATGCACGATGGGTTGATTCTCTGGAAAACATTAAGCCCTAGGGACAAGTTATGGCCTAAAGCAATGAGTGATACAGTCTATAAAGGCCAGAGGCCATGCTATCAGTGTAGCCAAAACCAGTAATGTTAACCTTTTTTATAATGATATAATAACAGAGAAAACCTTTCCCTCCATCAGTAAATGTGATTAACCTCAAAGAGCATATGTTCCAATTCTGATGTCTCCCAACTGAAGGTGACATTTAAAGCACTTGAGGTGAGGCTTAAACTGTCGGTTAATTGTTAAAGTTCTGGTTCTGGTTGAAAGTTAGGGTTTAGGGTTGGGACAAAAATTACACCAGGTCTACTGTACAAGGGACCATGCAGCCCCTTTGAAGAATTATCTCCACCCATAACAATTAAGAAACCAGTCACATCATTTCTGCCTTTAGGGATAGCCTTCATTTGTCAGAAATACAATTCCAACTTGCATAAAACCGTAATGAATGTAGGCCTCCAAAACCAGTCCCGCACTGCAGTGAAGATGGCTATTAAAGATTCAGACTATGATCATCAATACCTCATCAACAAAATCACCAGAATACAGCAATTACATTCTCTGAATCTGCTGACGATAGCGGGCAAGCAAGTCTCATCTCTCGCATACAATTTTCAAAATGCAACTTTACCGTCATGCCTACGGCTGATTGCATAGTGTCAACTAAGGGACCGGGTTAAAAGAATATAACGAATATAGTGTCAACATACAAACCAAAGATATCTCAAACCAACTATAAGGACGTCTGGGCTCTGTGCTCTACAATTGGAATTATTATTATTTATTTACAATGTTGATGGTAGGTCGGATGCCCCTGAAACTTTATCAATTGTTTATCCTGAGAAAATATGACATTTATTTGAATACAAATGCTTTAAAAATTATTAATATATATTTTTTTATGTATGGTACGGCAGTACTCTTTTGTAGCTATATCTTTGGGTTATTTGGACAAAGGATATATTGGGTCCAAGCCATTGACATTTATTTGAATTGCTTAAAAAAAAAAAATCCTAGATAAAAAAAAAAGATAAAACTACAGGATATTTATGCTAGAGCAGTTGTCCCTATAGCTATATTCAACCGTTATATAGACTGACGTTTTAATGGCTCAGTACAATTGACATTTTTCTCTGACAGGCGGCAGATAGTTAACATGACACCGATATGGAAAACCGAGATGTGTTGCTTGTTCACTGTTGTTCACTGTCTTTAACAGATTAGGCGAATGTAATTTGTTTCTTTGTGGTATGTTTCATCTACTAGGTACAGACAAATCGTTCACATAAAACAAACTTCACTGCAGTCATTCAGGCCAAAACCCACAAAATATTTTATTTTTAATCTGTACGTTTTAAGGTAATTACAAGCGTCATTTTCAGTTCTAACAGAAATTCTACACGAATCCAGTCTGTCATCTAGTGGTCTCTCTGAGATATGTTTTTTTCGGTTTTATTCCTTCTGCGGAGTGAGCCAAGAACTGAAAATTGTTTATCTAATAATTCTCACAAGAGGGCGCCACAGTCCAAGCCGGTGACAGCCACTCAAAACTAAGCGCAACAGGTAGGCTACACATGCCTGCATTTTCCGGTTCTAATGTGTTATCGTAGAACTGGCTTCAACCCTCTCATCGGAGACAGGAGTCATTTGACAAATCAAAAATTTCTTGTAGATCTGAACATGCATCCCTGATTCACTAATCAAGTGCTTGACCAATTAAGCCGAGATGTCAAATTAGGCTTGCTAGCATTAGAATAGATCAAAAACATGGAATGGCTGATGGTTCCTGAAGTGAAGGTTGATTGAATACCTCTGGTTAACCAGAACAGTCCTTGCAGTGTTTAACATAGTTGGATAAACCGTTTAGTTTGTTGTCAAGAAATACAGAGACATTTACTGAAAACTGAATTGAAACGAGACATATTCATCTTACCATATTTATAGCCACTTCTGTCTTAATGCAAGGCGTTCAGTCTTTCGTCAAGCTAAAATCACATTCGGCGAAAATGCACACATGACACACGGTCAGTATCACTGCTGCCATACCACCTCTAGAGAAAGTGGGCTGGTCTAGAACGCTTTTGAAACATGCCCCAACATATCTCCGGAGTCCCCCAAAAGGTGGATATCGTCCGCTTGCAGGGATTCCAAGTGATGGATTGTTCGCGAACCAGTGGCTCTTTCTGAACGGTTCTTCATGGTGAACGTTGGTAACCGAATCATTTGGGGGGAAATGATCCATTCATTGCACTGCATTATTTCCTTACCTTTAAAAAAATATATATATATTCAAATAAATTGCAGAATTTTCAGCAATGATTGCATAACCCCCCAATGCATGAACGCTAAATAAATATGAGCGCGCAACTTTGTGTTCCAGCCCATTTGTCCAGTAAGGACAGATTAGATTTAATGCATTTAAACGTATTTCATAATTGTAGCTTTCGTCCTTGCCCTTGTTTTATGTACTTATTTTAAGATATGTAAGACATTTTTATGGAGTTATTTCGAGAGCCAAATGAGCCTGTTCTTTCATGTGAACGAAGCCACAGGAGCCGGTGAGCCGACTCGCAGAAAAGACTCCCACAGAAGTGCCTCCAGCTCTGTCAGTTTACATTCATTATACAGGCTACGCAGGCAAGCGTAAGTTACCTGGCAGTCAATTCACGCAAATATTTTCTGAAATGACATATTCTCACATTTTCTTCCATTTGGCCCCAAATGAATTTATCATGAAGCCTGGTCAGTGTTTACAGTCATGGCATGTACTGTAAACCGTCTGAGAATGAATTTAAACAACAGGTGTTTTTATCTGGTGTTATTCAATGTAGAAACCCCTGTTCTAAACAATGCCTTTTTCTTATATAGAATAGGGAAACGTCTACAAAATGTGGTCTACTCTATTTTTAATATCTTTGGGTGAGATAAAACTGTGGGGAGATCATATATAATTGATGAGAGAATGTCAGTCGTGTTCCATCTTGCTCCATGGGTTTCCACTACATGGGTTTCCAGGACACTAGCCTTCTTCTCAGTGTGGGTGTTTCAAATGTCTCCCTAATGCTTTAGATTTGTATATCCAGAGGGATATCTGTCCCTCTGTCCATCTCTGATTCAGAGTAGCCTCCTAACCTAAAAAGGAAAATCTCAGACAAATATGCAGGGGTCAAACATGGGGTCATCCAAGTTTTCAATATAATTTCTATTTCCCCCTTTTTTAATCATAGAGTAATTTATATGAATGCTTCAAAACATAAAAGCTGTCCTTTCCTTCATGACAAAATGTTTAAAATTGAAAGAAATTTGCTTTAAAAAATAAAGAAGATTGCTCAGTTGCCAAGAGGTGGCCTATTCAAAATGGCTGCAGTCACTGCACACGCCCTCTTGTCAGAGTAGGTGTTTCCTAACATTGTTAAGTGTGAAAGTATTGCCGAAAACGATCTCCCTAACTCATGTGTGACTCCTTTTCTAGGTTGTGCCAACTCAGTTTCATTAGTCTCCTATTGGAGACAGCAGCTTTTCGGATATCCTGTAGTTATATAGAATATTTGGTCTATCTATAGTAATGTTTCTTTCCAGGAAACCTCTGTCCTGTCCTGTGACTTTTCTATGGGAGCTGTACCCTCCTAAGTCCCTGGAGCACAGAGTGTTAGTGGGTGGGGGGGGTGGGGGGGTGGCCGGGGCCTGGGGTGCGTTCAGCTGTAATAACTTCATCCCGTGATCTCTCTCTCTCCCAGGTCTTAAAATGTGAGTTTCTACCCCGTCCTCTCCTTTCAGCCCTCACAGAGTTCAGGCCGGTGGACGTTGTGTTATATGTTCGTTTGTAAGAGGCGTAACAAAGCCATTTTTCTTTCATCTGGACTATTATTTTACCCATGACGCAGTTGTAGTTTAGAACGTTCCCTGTTTTGTTTTTCTAAAATATCATGTATAAAGACGTCCGACACAGGAAGAATAGGAAAGAATTCATACCTTATTTTTTAGGACTAGTAGTTGCATTATATTGCACGGTTCATCTTGTGTCTTTCACAGCAACAGCAGCTCAAGATGACAACCACTTCAACAGACTCCGCAGGGCGCTTGGTGAGTGTTTCCAACTCCCTGTCAAGTGTGTTGATCTATTATATCAACCCAGTAATGGGCAACCATGTATGCGTATCAAATGGTGGTCACCAAAGTAATTGGGAACTAACACCCGTGACGTTGCTGTTCAGCGTGGAAACAGTCATGCTATTATGGTCAATACTTCTACAGACCAGTGCTTCTCACTGAAGTTATTCTAATGAGGATGTTATTATACTTTTGCTTCATCACATTCAATGTTTATCCTTTTCAAAGGACCTATTTTATGCAACAACGTCTCTACGTCTTTTTTCTTGTGACCCTTTGTAACATGGCACGGTGCGTATTGTTTCAGAGAACGAAACGGAGTGTGTCACTACACAGTCGTCTGAGTTTCCAGAGGGCTTTTTCACAGTGCAGGAGAGAAAGGATGGAGGACTGGTCATATATTTTATAATAATATTTTACATGCTGCTGGCAGTTTCTATAGTCTGTGACGACTACTTCCTACCTTCTCTGGAACTTATCAGTGACCGTAAGTTGTCTGTGTGTGTGTGTGTGTGTGTGTGTGTTTGTGTTTGACCAGTACATGTTCCATAGATATGCTTCATTTTGTGAGTCTCTATGTCCATCTGTAGATGCTCCAACAGACGGTAATGCTAAATACGTATTGATAAGCATGTGTGCTAAACATGTTTCAATTTCAAATGAGGCTAAAGGGTTAGGGTCTCCATTTCTAAATGTCAATCAATTAAATGTATTTTATAAGGTCCCACAGTCAGCACTCATCACAAATTGCTTATATAGACACCATGCCTAAAACCCAAACAGCAAGCAATAAGATGTTGGAGAACAGAGACTAGAAAAACATCCCTAGAAAGGTCAGAACCTATAGGGAGATATCTAGAGGGCAGCGGCATGGGGGGTGGCCTGGAATGAATTACCCTTTAAGGCCAATCATCAATACCTTTACATGCTCTTACAATCAGCCAATATAGACAGGTGGGCTGCCGCACAACCTTCGACCGGTCAAACTAGGGGATGCCGGGCCTGGTAGTCCAGAGGAGATGTCGGGCCTGGTAGTCCAGAGGAGATGTCGGGCCTGGTAGTCCCGAGGAGATGTCGGGCCTGGTAGTCCCGAGGAGATGTCGGGCCTGGTAGTCCAGAGGAGATGTCGGGCCTGGTAGTCCCGAGGAGATGCCGGGCCTGGTAGTCCCGAGGAGATGTCGGGCCTGGTAGTCCCGAGGAGATGTCGGGCCTGGTAGTCCCGAGGAGATGTCGGGCCTGGTAGTCCCGAGGAGATGCCGGGCCTAGTAATCCCGAGGAGATGCCGGGCCTGGTAGTCCCGAGGAGATGTCGGGCCTGGTAGTCCAGAGGAGATGTCGGGCCTGGTAGTCCCGAGGAGATGTCGGGCCTGGTAGTCCCGAGGAGATTTCGGGCCTGTTAGTCCTGAGGAGTGGTTTCATAGGGCTCAGGTCCTCCTAAGATCTAACTACATAAGAAAGAACAGATGGAACCTAGGTTGGCTGAGTTAGATGTTTGGGTGTGTATTTGTGTGTGTGTGTGTTTGTGTGTGTGTGTTTGTGTGTTGACACCACAATTTTTCGGTCTCCACTCCAGGTCTGGGTCTGTCTCAGGATGTAGCAGGAGCCACCTTCATGGCAGCAGGGAGCTCTGCTCCAGAACTTGTCACTGCCTTTCTGGGTAATTAACACACACCACTTCATCACTGTAATAAGGGACAATACCGGTACTTCTCTGTAAACCTTGTCATTATATGTTAACAGCTGCGCGTGTGTGTGTGGTCTGATTTCCCAGGTGTATTTGTGACAAAGGGTGACATTGGTGTGAGCACCATAGTAGGATCAGCTGTCTACAACCTCCTGGGAATCTGTGCTGCTTGTGGACTTCTTACCAGAGTGGTATATACACACACACACACACACACACATCTGTCTTTCTATCCTTGGGACCTGGGACCTAACACTGACCCTGAAATTCATGGTTCCTACTCCCTATCCCTAAACCTAACCTTAACTTCCCTTTTATGGCTAAACCTAAACTAGCCCTAACACATAATGCTAACCAAAAACCTAACCAGTAATGCCTAAACCCAGAAGTGACCACAATTCTGACACTATGTGATACAATGTGTGTGGAGTCTTCGGGTCTCTACATGTACACACACATAATAACATGACCTAACCATGAACAGCTCAGTTGCATGATGGTACGCTGTGTACATTCTGTCCTAGGTCGGGCGTCTGACCTGTTGGCCTTTGTTCAGGGACTGTCTTGCTTACACCATATCCGTCTCTGCTGTTATAGTCATCATCTCAGACAACAAAGTCTACTGGTGAGTGTGTCTGTTTCCGATTGTCTATGTGTCTGTGTGAGTGTGTGTGTGTGTGTGTGTTTGTGTGTGTGTTTATTTGCAGGTATGTGCTTTTCAGGACAGGGGATTTTTTTATAATGCTTAATTACTTGCAATATAAAGGTACAAGTGATTCTAGTAAACATTTTTACACTCCTGTCTCCTCTCCCTTTTTCTTCTCCTCACATCTCTGCTCCTCATGTCTCGTCCTCTCCCCTCTTCCTTCATATCTCCTCTCCTTCCTTCACGCATGTCTCCTCCTGTCGCACTCCTTCACGCACATCCACCCCTCACGTCTCCTTTCTCCTCTCTTCCCTTCATCTCCTCCATCTCTCCACCTTTCCTCTCCGTGCAGGTACGACGCAGCATGTCTGTTGCTGATCTACGGCGTCTACATTGTGGTGTTGTGTTTTGACCTGAGGATTAGCGAGTATGTTCTGAGAAGGTTCAGCCCCTGCTGCACCTGCCTGGGAAAAGCCTCCGAGGAGCACTGTGAGACGCAGCCGTTGGTGGACACCGCTCTAAGAGTCCCCAGACGATCTCGAAGCGACAGTGGAATCTTCCAGGATGACTCGGGTTACTCACGCCTCTCCCTCAGTCTGCATGGCCTCAATGAGATTCCAGAAGGTAACTGACTCTCAAACATGCACACGCCAAAGTGTGCGCGCAGAGAGGCACAGAGATACACACATACAGACGCGCACGGAACATACACCCGTCTGGTTGATGACACATTGTGGCGATGGAGACTGTGGGAGTTTGTGTGTGTGTGTGTGTGTCTCTGAAGTCTGGGTCTCAGTTTCTTGAATTTCTTTGCTTGCTTCTGAATCCAATGGCATACTATAGCAGTGATTTACACCACCTGTGTGTTCTCTGTGTGTGTACCAGATCACAAGAGTGTGTTTTCAATGCCAGAGAATGACCTGAAGAGGATTCTGTGGGTACTGTCCCTCCCAGTCATTGTGATTCTCTACCTGACCATACCTGACTGCAGGAGACGGTACTGGAAGAAGTGGTTCCTGTTCACCTTCTTCATGTCTGCTGTCTGGATATCAGCCTTCACATACCTGCTGGTCTGGATGGTCACTGTCGTAGGTGAGTCTGGATCCTCTACTCCAGGCTGGAGAATTTGACTGTCAAGATAATTACCAGAATGCGGTTCGTCTTTGTCAGAAGCCATGACATTAACCAGCTTTTGAGTGTAGATTGAGTCTGGCCTGGAAGTGGCCTTCAGATGTGGCAGATGACTGGAGGGACTTGAGTGTTTTTTAAGCCCAAAATTAAATGATTTGCCTACTTCTGGTTTAGTGCATTATTCAAGCAAATAACTGCATAGACTATGTTGTATTGTATTTGGATATAATGTCTTTAGTATGTTGCATATAATGTTCTGTAAAACGTTTGTTGTAGGAGAACTTTAAAGATGCTTCTGTAGTTTTCAATTTTCTTATTATATTTTATGAGTTTTACTATTACTGACAAAACAAGTATCAACCCGCAAAGATTTGAGTATTAATTAATATTGTAATTCCCTTTTCCTGATGCTGCAGGGCTTTCAATCCAGCTGTAGGCTCAAAGACCGGTCTGTACTGGAATCTGTAGGGAACATTGAGACTGCAGTGCATCATATGTCATGTGCTGCACTAGATGAAACCCTTTTCACACTCTGAGTTATGTCTCTGTTAAGGGAATCATTTTAGAAGTGAATGAGAACTTCAAGAGTTGAGTCACAAGTTGGTCTGTCTGATTCCTGGGATGCCAGACGAGAGCTGGGTCCCACAGGATTAGTGGAGTTTCAATGGCCAGCCTGGTTACAGTCCCAGCCTGAGCTAGGATTACGCGCACACGAACGCACGCACGCACGCACGCAGTTACACACACACACACACACACACACACACACACACACACAGTTACACATGCATGCACGCACGGTTACACACAGACAGACAGACAGACAGACACACACAGACAGGCATGCACGCACATGAAGGTACACAAATGCAGGCACGCACACTTAATCGCACAGTCACACACACAAGTGTGCAGACACACTGACACAGCATATAGACACTATGGCAGCACACATTCACACACAGCCGTCGGATTACTTCATGCTTCACCTCACACACCGCATGGTAGCCAGGAGGTGTCATGTGAGCTCCTTCTGGGAGTAGGCCCGAGGCCCAGATCTACGATCAGCTTCCCCTTCCAGTCACAACCGTTACTATTACGTAGAAAATGTAAAGAACTGACCTCACATCAGCGTCAAGGACCGGTCATGTGATGTTGGTGGGTATGGTAGTATAATGGGATTATTATCCTCCAGCCTTCAGAACAACTCACATGAGGGGAGAGCAAGAGGCGGAAGGGGGAGAGGGGGAGTGAGGGAGAGATCATAGATAAAGAGATATGGAGAGAGTTGGGAGAAAAGAGAGACAGTGAGAGACCTGGTCTTATAGGGAAGAGAGAAAGACTAAGAGAGGACGAGAATAGAGTAGAAAGAGTGGGGTTGAGAACAGAGGGCATAACGAGAGAGTAAATAGTTGGGTCACTGGGTGTATTTCCTTTCGGTGTTCCTCAGCTCTCTGAACGTGCAGCATAGGATCCCTGAGGAGGTGCAGGGGAAAGATGGAGGAAGAGACAGGGAGGGGTAGGATGGTGTTGGGAGGGATAGGGAGATATAGGGAGAAATAGGTGAGATAGGCAGGGATAGGGTGAGATAGGAGGGATATGGAGGGATGGGGGATAGGGAGAAATAGGAGAGTGTTGGGAGAACTACAAAGCAGTGATTCTAAACATTTTTCTCTATGTTTTAATATGAAACCCTGGCCTGTGAAGGGCCTGTCTGTTTGTATGACATATCTGACCGTGTGTTTTCTATTTGTTGTAATAGGAGATGGGAGTGACTCTGTATTGTGTATGTTACTCTGTTCTCTGTGTTGTATATTACAGGACAGACTCCGGGGATTCCAAAAGGTCAGGGGCCTGACTCTGTTCTCTGTTTTGTATATTACAGGACAGACTCTGGGGATTCCAGACACAGTCATGGGCCTGACTCTGTTCTCTATATTACAGGACAGACTCTGGGGATTCCAGACACAGTTATTGGCCTGACTCTGTTCTCTGTTTTGTATATTACAGGACAGAATCTGGGGATTCCAGACACAGTCATGGGCCTGACTCTGTTCTCTGTTTTGTATATTACAGGACAGACTCTGGGGATTCCAGACACAGTAATGGGCCTGACTCTGTTGGCTGCAGGGACAAGTATACCAGACACAGTTGCCAGTGTCATGGTTGCCAGAGAGGGTAACAACTAACACAGATTCATAACTGATACTTTCTCACATTTGGTCATGATACATTCAGTATACATAGACTGTGCTCAAGTCGTACTAGTTCAGAAGGAAACTTTCTCCACTAGATGTCTCTATTATCATAGTTGGTAATGGTAAAGCTGACTTGTAGTTGGTTGTTTTCTCTCTAATCTGTCTTCTGTCTTGTTTATTCCAGGTAAAGCAGACATGGCCATGTCCAACATTGTGGGCTCAAACGTTTTCGACATGTTGTGTTTGGGTCTTCCCTGGTTCATCAAGACAGTGTTTGTGGACACAGTGAACCCTGTGGAGGTCAACAGTACTGGTCTGGTCTACATCTCTGGAACCCTTCTTCTCTCCATTGTCTTCCTCTTTGTTTCTGTTCACATTAACGGCTGGAAGCTGGACTGGAAGCTGGGGATTGTTTCTCTGTTCTGCTACATCATCTTTGCCACACTAGCTATCCTGTATGAACTGGGCATCATCGGGAACAACCCTGTCAGACTGTGTGGCAACTAATGCACGTTACACACTACAGGGACCAACAAACTCACATGCACACACACAGGGACACACTGACACACACACACAGAGTTTGAAGTTAAGAAGTTGGAAATATTTCAACATTGTTATCGAACAAAGGTAGCATCACAAAGTCACCCACCACTGGGAAAATTAAGATTATACCAGGCCAAATTGAGATCTACCTCCAAAGATTGAAGCAGACAGACCATACATATTCACAAAATGGGGGGAGGGTATTTTGGTACCCATGTGGAGGGGAGCTATAGCAGCAATATTATCATGGATAAATGAGGCTGTTGTTTAGGATTGGCATTAACCTAAGTATTGGCATAAAAATACACACACACAGACAAGATCAATTAGCCCAAATAAAATTCTCTCTGGTGTAATTTCAGCAACTTTGCAAATCGCAGTTGTAAATCTGCCCTCTAGATACGTAAAAAACTGCATGAACTGCTAAATGCAATGTTTGACAGCATTCTAGCATGTATGGATGGTTCAAATCTTCCATTATTTCTACAGGATTACTTACTATGGCCATTTCATAACCCTCCATTTCTACGTCCTGTTCCAAGATCCAATTTCATTTCGGATATATCTTTTTAAAAGATGGCCGCTCATTGTCTGATACGAAATGGAAGTCTTTGTTAACTCAACGATGGGTAGCTAGTCAGAACTTGAGGAGGCAAAATCAGCCCAAAAACCATCATTTCTCCTGTAGGCCAAGTTTGTCCAATCAAGAAATAGCATTTCATAAATTTTTGCAATGTTTCACTGTCATTTCTTAATGTGGGCAACTTTTAAAACTGTGTAGTATTGAAATTAAGAAAAAACAAATGTCCAAATATGTATAAAATACTCCTGACTGACAATATTCTTAAATTGTGGTGAAAGTTGAAATATTATAACATATTTTCCTAACACCAAGAATGATATTCAAAGAGCATTTAATCATTTTAAAACTTTCAGCCCATTAACATCTCTGTAATGACAAGGGAGTGCGAGTTAAGACACTGGTACCAAGGATGCAGATACAATAGAACAAATGGACATTAACTTGCTTATGTAATAATACTGCGAACGATTTGATTTATTATAAGATTCACAGCTATGGTCCCCTTGGCTTTCACTCTGGATTTTGTCCACTGTTATAGAGAATTGTAGCATACAAGGCTTTTTAAGGTATGCAAATCTGTCTATTCAAATATATCCTATTTCACAGGAAAATTTATTAAGATCCCACATAGAAATCCCTTGAAGATCAAAACAAATTCAGGGTCCCACAAAATAAAATTCCACCTGACAAGATGTAGGATGACCAGTGTAGGATTTTAAATATGATTTACAGAATACCAAGTGCTGACATTAAGGGAACAATGGTTCTGTGGTTCTGAGTAGCTCAGTTTGTAGATTATTATGCTTGAAATGACAGGGTTGGGGGTTTAATTCCCATGGGGGACCAGTATAAACAGTCTGGGAAAACATTCCCAGAATTTACAATATTTAAATGGAAACCTGTGTGGAATGTTCTGAGGAAGAACTGAAATTCCTACAAAAGGACATTATTTCGGAATGTTCTCTGAGCAGTTAGAGAACATACATGTAACATTAAATGTATAATCTACTGGGTAAAGTTAGTACATATTTACAAATGTCTGGGGTCACAAATACATAGTCAGGTTAATAAACAGATTGATCAGAAATACAGTGTAGACACTGTTAATGTTGTAAATGACTATTGTAGCCAGAAATAGCAGATTTTTGGGGGAAATATCTACATAGGCATAGAGGCCCATTATCAGCAAGCATCAGTCATTTTCAAATGGAACATTGTGTTTGCTAATGCAAGTTAATCATTTTGAAAGGCTAATTGAGCATGAGAAAACCCTGAAAAACTAATTGATTGTGCTGATTTAAAGAAGCAATAAAACTGGACTTTAGACTAGTTGAGTATCTGGAGCATCAACAATTCTGGGTTTGATTACAGGCTCAAAATGGCCAGAACCAAAGCAATCTTTACTCCCTTCACAGAACAGTTCTAACAGGTACTAGCCAGAATAGAAAGAGTGGGGTGCACAACTAAGCGAGAGGACAAATAGACTAGTGTCTAGTTTGGGAAACAGACACCTCACAGATCCACAACTGGCAGCTTGATTAAACAGTACCCTCAAAACACCAGACCCAACATCAACAGTGAAGAGGTGACTACAGGATGCTGGCCTTCTAGGCAGTTGCAAAGAAAAAGCCATATTAGACTGGCCAAAAAAGAGAAAAGATTAAGATGGGCAAAATAACAGATACTGAACAGAGGAAGATTGGAAAAAGGTGTTATGGACAAAGTTTGAGGTGTTTGGATCATTAAGAACATTCAGAGACGCAGACTAAATGAAAAGATGCTGGAGGAGTGATTGACACCATCTGTCCAGCCTGGAGGAGGCAATGTGATGGTCTGGGCTTGTGCTTAGTGGAGGTGAGGTGGGAGATTTGTACAGGGGGAAAGGGATCTTGTAGAAAGCTTATCACTCATTTTGCAACGTTATACCCTGTGGATGGTACTTGATTGGAGCCAGTTTCTTCCAATAACAGGACAATAACCCAAGCAATTAAAGCTGCAAACAATTAAAGAACTATATAGGGAAGAAGCAGTCAGGTGGTATTATGTCTATAATGGAGTGGCTAGCAGTCACTGAACCTCAACCCTATTCAAGATGTTACAGCTGCAGCTTGTTCGTAAGAAATGGCCATCAAGCTAATCCAACTTGTGGGAGGTGATTCAGGCAACATGAGGTGAAATCTCTTTAGATTACCTCAAGCAGAATGTCAAAGGTCTGCAAGGCTGTGATTGCTGCAAATGGAAGAATTTTTGACAGAAGCAAGTTTGAATGACAATTAAAAATGCAATTTCTAACCTTGTCAATAACTATACTTCCTATTACTTTTTCTTGTTCATGGGGACCTACAAATATGTTGCAAAGGAACAAGGTGTCTATCAATGAAGCCACACTTCACTTCAACTGATGATTTAACCAGAAACCCCTTTCTCCCTTAACTAGGAAAGACTATCTTCAGGGAAACCATAATTTGTTGTCATACAGTTCGGCACTTTCACTAGATGGTTTATGAACACAGGGCCACAAGGTTTCAGTGCGAAGTCCAAGATCAAGCAAACATCTGAAAATGTCACACTTTCCCCATTAATAAAATACTGGCAAACATAAATGAGCAGAGTGATGAACAGTAGCCCCATGAAAACGAATATGACCGTGTAACACTACAAATGACCTCTGACCTCTCACTCAGGGAATAGATTCTATATATGCCGATATCTTGTCTTTCGCCGAATGCTGGTGAACCAGGAAGGGAGAAGGGTAGTTGTGTTGTTCTAACCAAACTGATAAGCATTTACAAGCAGTCCATGTTGCTTACCTGAAAGGAGAACTAAGAACAGCAATAAAGAGAAGAAACATTTATGGCTTCAGAATGGTATGTCAGGACAGCGATAAAACAGTGTGAAACCTCCAGATAAAGACTTTAAAGTAACCTATTCATTTTGCGGTTTGATTCTCAGGAACAATGTTATGCAGGTGTCAATTACCCACTGATCTATTCACTATTTGATCCTCCTAAACCACTGTGACCTCACATGTTCAAAGGGTAATGTATACTTAAAGCCATATCGGCTCACCCCAGAGAACACAAGTGCTATGAGCACAATGACACTAGCACTACAAATGACCAGGGATCTCAGTACGCATGACAATATTAAGGCCTTTTGCCACTCATGATCGTGTACTGCAATTCAGCTGAAACAAGAGACATTTTATGTAACAAATTATGGAAAGAACTGCTCAAACATGGTAACTCATTTAAAATAAAATCTATGAAGGACAAGCAATAGTGTGGACACAGCCACGACCACACTGATGTGATATTGTCAATGAAATTATTTTAAATGTATCATCACTTTAAGACTTCAGTCAGGGATGAGGACCTCTTTCCTCATTACTGACTAACACATTTATGGAGTCCACTTCTAATCAACCTTTGTTTTTAAATACACACCATCCAGAATGGGCTAGTAACCTTTGATACCACTGTAAAATTTACAACCACGAAGTTTAAAAATTAAAAAGTTTATTCATTCAAATAAACTGATGACCCACAATTAAAAGGGCTTACAAAAAAAGATTAAAAGAAAAACAAAGTCACGGTATAAACAAACTAATGAACAGACTTATACACATCCAGTAGTTTTATAAACGGGGAGATGTGAAAAATGTGTTTTTAAAACAAAACAAAAGCGGTTGGTGATGGAGCGAGCAGTTGTGTTGTCCGTTTGTGTGTGGCACTAGGCATTGCGGTCAATGCGGACGTCAACCTCGCGACCATTGATCTTGGTTCCGTTCATCATCCTGCAGGCTTTGTTAGCACTCTCTGGGGAGTCAAATCTGACTGTACCACAACCCTTAGACTTTCCTCCCTCCATTTTAATCTCAGCAAACATCACTTGGCCTATAAAGGGAAGAGGGTAAGGGTAACCGAAAGAAACAGTTTAAAAACTGGGACTGGAAGTTCAGTGATACAGACACATGTAAAAGCCAGGTCAGTAATACAATGCTATATCACCACCCCTCTACACGTGCAGTACTAGTAGAGGCTAGGATTTCAGAAGCTTACCACAGACACTGAACTTCTCCTTCAGTTTCTGCCAGGTCAGGTCATACGACAGCTAAAACAACAACACAGTGCAATTAAATGACTACCAATTCACTTTACTCTGGTCACGACATACAGTAACTCAAAAGTATTCAATCCCCTGACTTTCACACAGTGTGTTAGAACATTGAATTAAAATATTGTAACTGGATCTAATTAGTGAGTTCGATCTTTTTGCCAGTGATTAACAAAAAACGTCCAAATGAAAAATAAAATCCAATTACAATACTATCTTGTCTTTTATATTTGTAATCACTTTCAAACAATGTAGACTTTTTTTCATTTTGAAATTATGGACTGTGTGAATCTGTGGACAACAAAACACAGATTAATTTGGGCGTACACAGTATCAAGTACATTTATAGACACTTTAAGGCCACAAGGATGTTAGAACCCAACCATTCAGCCAATTTGCCCCCATTCAGGCAAAAGAGCATGTGTAAGGTCAGGTATGGATGTTGGACGAGACAGCCTAGCTGGCAATCGTAGTTCCAATTGTGATAGACTTTGTATCCTGTATCATTAAGTTGAAGCTTCACTGGAACTAACAGGCCTCGCCCAAAGACACAGACCATCATCCATCCTCAACCACACTACAGTAGGCACTATGTTATGTTCTCCTGGCATCCGCCACACCCATATTCATCCATCAGACTGCCAGATAGTGAACTGTGATTCATCACTCCAGAGTCCAGTGGCGGCATGCTTTACACCCCTCCGGCTGACGCTTGACATTGCAACTGTTGACGTGAGGTTGTTCGGCCTTGAAAAACATTGTGAAACTCCTGACGAAAGGTTCTGGTGCTGAGGCAGCCGTGGAGCTCGGTGCTGAGGCAGCCGTGGAGCTCGGTGCTGAGGCAGCCGTGGAGCTCGGTGCTGAGGCAGCCGTGGAGCTCGGTGCTGAGGCAGCCGTGGAGCTCGGTGCTGAGGCAGCCGTGGAGCTCGGTGCTGAGGCAGCCGTGGAGCTCGGTGCTGAGGCAGCCGGGAGCTCTGATGTGTGATTCAAATAGGTGATAGGCGATATTTTACATGCTATTTGCTTCAGTACTCCTGCTCTGCGAGTTTGCGTGGTCTGACGTTGTGGCTGGGCTGTTGATCCTTAACGCTTCATCTTCACAATTACAGCCCTTAGTTGACCTGGGCAGATCTAGTAGGGCAGAAATGTCACTAAATGACTTCTGGCAAAGGTGGCATCCTATGACAACTCCATGTTTAAAATCACTGAACTTCAGTACTACCCATTGTAATGCCAATGTTAGTTCATGGAGACATCATGGCAGTATTTCATGCACGTGACCAATGGGTGTGTCTGAAACACCTGAACTCAATAATTAGTAGAGGGGTCAACATACTTATGGCCATATAGTGCATGTACACAATATGTATCAAATGATATGAAAACATACATTTCGGACAAAGATCTGACATCCTCCCTTGGCTCCAGATCCTCTGTCAGACATGGACCCCCCCGACCCCCCTCCTCCGTATCCTCCGAAACCCCTGCTCATCTCCATGCCCCCTCCCATACGGTCGTATCCAGAGCCCATACGATCCATGGACAGGCTGCCCATGCCACCACCTGGCAGAGGACAGACACAGGGAGAGAGGGAGAGAGAGTGAGCATCTTATACAGGCACGCTGCTGTTCCAGTCACACAGGACTGCGCCCTAAATGCGTCACATCAAAGCACAGTGCACATTGGCCCGGCCTGAAATGTGACATGGGTCTTCAGACAAACAGTACATGGGGATGTTAATGTAATGTTGGTGTACCTAATCCTCCCCCAATGGGCCCCATGCCAGAAGAGCTCATGCCTCCTCCATAACCACCACCTCCTCCCATACCTCCTGATGGAGAGAGAGACACACACACACACACAATTACAGCACACCATCTGGCAGCATAACATTGGAGGGAGGTGGCTGAATGCGGACTTCACTAGTGTTTTGTGCTATTCGTGTACAAGTGCTTATTGCACATGAAAGCCCTGACTCCCTACAGGTTCTACATCACAGCAGATTTAGTGGCACCACTGACTGTGATGTGTGACTAAGGTGTTTAATGCCTAGGAAGCCGGCCATTGACAGGCGATGTTGAGTGTGTGTAGATACTAACCCATTCCTCCAAAGCCTCTGCTCATGGACATTTCACTGCGACCGAAGTCTCTTTCCATTGCTCCTCCCATCCCGCCACCTGACCGGTAGGCCATTTCTGGAAGACAGGGAATAAAGTCTGGTGTCATCCATGAATACCACTAAACCCTGAGAGAGTTAAGCTTGACTAATTATTGCAGGTGTGTTCTTACCTCCCATCCGTCCCATATCTCTGGCACCAAAACCTCCCATGCTGTCCATGCCCCCGAACCCTCCTACACACACACACACACACACACAATAAGCCAAGTGTTTTCCAGCGATGTAATGGAACAGAGCAGACAGATGTAGGACCTTACCTCCACCAAGCCTGTTCATCCCTCCATACCCAGGTCCATCCATACCTGACACATACAAAATGCAAACACGTTATGCAGCATAGCTTTTATTAGCGTAAAGCAACTGCATCTCTTCAACCAATAACTCTTATCAGTGAGCTGAAACAATCATCTTTTGACTTGCAGTGTGTGAATGCGTGTGTCAAAGTATTACTGTTACTCGTGTGTGTTACTGAAACAGCCACCCACTTCATTGTCAGTGGGACAAACACGGGTAAAAAGGTCAAATGTTAGAGTCCAGTACTGACCTGCAGGGCCCATGTTGCCCATTGCTCCCCCACTGAGTCTGTTGGCATTGATAGGTTGTCCTCCCGGTCCCAGGCCCATGCCAATACCCCCCAGACCACCTGCACAGACACAGTGGTTTAACGACACAACCAAATCATCCCTTATGTTTGACCTTTGATTACTGGACAACAAAAATAAGCAGACACGGTGAAGGCATGCACCATCCTGCCAGAGTCAATTCTGAAGCAATAGTGTGTATGCTTGTAATGTTCTCGGGTGACAGCCAATGTACTCACGTGGCAACTGAGGAGCTTTCTCCACCGGGCGGAAATCATCTGCTGGCATGGATTTGTCATCCTGAAACACACACAGACCCAACAGAATTTAACAGGCAGTTCTTACAATGGACCCAACAGAAATGATCAACAGGTGGCTCTTCTAGAACAGCTACAACAACGCTGCCAACCTCTGACCTACGAAACCAATACATCCAGTATGAAGGTCAAGGAGCGTTTGGAAATCAGAAGCGTGAAAATTATCAACCTATGACCTTAGACACCAATACATCCAGACAATTACCAATAATACTAACCATCTTTACATGCATCTGTCTGTCAAACAGCATCTGACCATTGAACATGGCTGGAGATCAACAGTTAAAGAAGAACAGAGTGACTCAAATTGAACAAAAAAATATAATAAATCAGTTGGCTACAACCAACTTTTTTTAAGTTTCAACATATTACATTTACATACATAATAGATAAAGGCACTGTTGTAATAGGCTGATGCTGTATACGAACGTTTTAGTGCAGCAATAAATTGCACAATAGCCCAATAAATATTCAAGCCCCCATTAAGTTTTCAAAACATGATTTGCTATAGCAGCGTCTGCAGACTGGCAGCAAAAGTGCAAGAGACAATTTATGGCAAACGATATAGGTTTCCCTATTGAATTATTTTGCGCATCATGTACTGGCTAACATGAGCTAGTTGCATATTCATGGATTGCAATTGTCACTCAGTCCCATCGTATTCCACACACGCCCATACAGTATACTATACGACGGGCTGAAAAATACAAATGTTTTAATGCATGAAAGTATTTAGCAGAAAACATTACTGCGATCATCATATTAGCAAATGTTCTTTGATGGGCGACGAAGTAGCCATAGGCTTACAATGGCTAATAGGAATAGTTAACAATGTTAACATTCGCTAACTAAAAAAACATTACATACAACCCATGAACAGGCCTTCTGAAGCTCTGATTTACTGTGGTACACCTCAGTTCAGAGTCGAGGTTGTTCATATATACACTGTATAACAGTAAATTGCATTAACGTATAATGCTTTACTGTTGGCACAACGGCCTTACTATATGTATTTTATAAACATGCCAACAAAGTATTAGAACAAAATCTGTGCTTACAAGACATGGTTAGATTTTATTTTCCGCTAATACCATGTCTGTTCCCCTTTAAAGAATGCAGCTAGGTCATTAACAGCCTTATATTGGGTGATATTCAGTTAGAGTTCATTTATCGATGTGACATCTTGAGTCGGCTCACAGGTGCGCTGTGTTACAGATTGCATTTATACAGTAATAAGGATACAGATGGCCTGTACAGCCTCCAGGGCCTGCTCAAAGGTAACGGTTCCCATCCCTCTGCTCTTCCCATCCTTATCTTCCTTCACGTCAGCCCTCTTCACCGTTCCTGCCATCCCAAACACCTCCTTCAGCTTCTTCCAGCCCACCTTGAAGTCCAGCTGGGAAGAAACCGAGCAGATAGGAGGGGAGACGGTGTTAGAATCCAACACAGCTTTGGAGGCACGTAATGGTCAGCATGACAGAACCTGGTCAACAAGGACCGCCACGGTACAAGATGACAACAGAGCTCAAGTTCAAAGCAGTCCTGAAATCAGTACGGACCGGAATAATGGTAGACTTTTAAACTCCCAGTAAAGAACATGAAAAACCTCAACTCAAGAGGAAGACAAACAAGCTAAATAAGTGTGTGACAAGGTGCACAGTGGTCTCACATTGGCAACAAAAACGGTGGTTCCCAGGCGACCGGCCCGTAGGGAGCTGATGACCTCAGGGGGGACATTGGGGTTGTTAGCGATGGAAGGGGGTACGCCTACACCGCCCGGTCCTCCTTCTTGACCCCTCCCACCCCCACCCCCCCCTCCAGGGTACATCCCTCCGGTTCGCTGCAGTACACGGCGAGCATGCTCCCCATCTGGATCCTGCACACAGCAAAGGGCAATATGAGCACTACACTGTGTTTAACCACCATCGGTCCCAGCTGGTATGGAAGGGGAGGCCAGGGCTTTACCTCCTTGATGTTGAGGGGTCTTCCGTTCAGGTCATGTTTGTTCATCACTTCTATGGCCTTCTTCACAAATTCCTCATCTTTAAACTCCACAACACTGATGGAAAGAAACAGAAGTGAGCAGATGAAGACGTAATTGACTCATTAAGTTAAACAGCCTACTGCACGATTAACATTTAATGCAATTTAGCAGATGCTCCTATCCAGGGCGACTCCAAGAAATGAGGGCAGACAACCCTGGGGGCCTTTTCAGATAGAAAAAGGTAAAGGGTGGTTTCTTACCCGCAGCCCTGGGTAACAGCAGAAAATCCAGAGACACAGATCCATAACCAAGGGAATAAACAAAGACAGTGATTAGACTCTGACAACAGGAAATATTACTTACACCGCTGACCTCATGCTAATAAGTTGAAGTCATAATATCTTGAAAGTCTAGCTATGAGCCCTAGGTGTGGGCATGTATTTTTTTTAAATTCTAAGTTTTAAAAAAAATAGTGTGGGTGTAGTCTAGTTTTTCATTAATCTTAGTAAAACATGGTACCTTTACCATCTTGAGTGAAATAAAACGATTATGGCGATAGGTACAAAATATATATGTATATCTATCCTGTGTCAACATTTATTTTGAAATAAGAACTTACATCAGTTTGAGTAAAACTATATATAGCAAGTTGAATGCATTTAAACAGATTTTGCTTTAAAAAAAAAAAACTGTGTGAGCAAGTTCATAGATGAATCCTACAACAGTGGGAGATTTTCTTGTGAGCAGCTGCAAAAAAGAAGAAAGTTATTTTATACAATATTTTAGGGTTAGGGATGAGAATTTGTTTGGTTCCTAAGAAGATAGAATTGTGCCATTAATATAAATAAAAGGTAACAAAATCTTGATTCATGAGCCAGATTTGAAAACCAAAAAGTCAAATGTCAATCAAGAAGACATCACAAAATCCCTTTGAGAAATGGTCAACTAACAAACTTTGACACCAATTGAGAAAAAACTACAACAACTTAAAACAAATATTTACGCAGTTTCAGATGAATTCAAGTTAGTGTTCCAGAATCAACAAGACATCCTTCATCACTCTACAGCCAACTAGGCTATAACAGGCTCTATCTAGTAGCCACCAGCATGTCATCATCCCATACACATACATAGAGACCCATGGATCAGAACAGTGCCTTACAGAACACTGGAAAAATGAAGTACTGCATTGGAGGGCACTTAAAACCTCGTGCAGTGAGTTGGACCACATCACTTACCCTTGACTTTCCTTCAGCATCCTTAAAGAGCTCCACGTATGTAACCTCACCAACTACATGAGACATACAAAGGAAAAATACCAAGAGAACAAAAGGCATTTAAAATCACCAGTCGACTGTTGAACCACCACTCTCTCTCCAGGCCAGGCCGTTGCCTCGGTTACGATGCTTCCCCATGATTGGTCAACAGTGAGCCCAGACCAACAGCCACCACACAACCCCCTTCCAATGCCTTCCTGGGCTCGACTGAGACACACAGTCAGTCAACTACTGTCAACCTGGGAATTCAGATCACACTTCAGCATAGAACAGTTTGGTCAACACGGTTCCCATCAGCATGGCAATGAGTCACTACAGTTTCAAAAAGTGTCCTTTTCCCCTTGCAAAAACACTTGTAGAAGAGCTAAAAACACCAACAGTTCAATGTTCAGTGCACAGAAGGACAATGTTTCATTTGTACAAAACAATCATGTCACCTAAACACAGGGTCAACTGAATCAAGTGATCAAGTAGTCAATACTACTACTTGTCGGAGGTTACATTTAGGAGCAGCGAGTCTAGATCATAAACCCATAGTAGCTAACTACATAACTTAAATCATCTTTAACAAGCACAGACATTGCAATTCAATCCAAGCTAAATTGGTGTCCACCCAGGAGTAAAAAAGGAGAAAATAATCCAGAAATGTCTCTATTCTACAGACTCACTAACATCTGCAGTACGATAGCATGCTGCCTCCAAAGAAGGAAATAAGAGCAGGACTAAGGCTTATTCTACGTACTGGTCACAAAGACAGGAGGATAGAGAAAGCTCCTGTCGAGCTGAGAGAATAGGGACTTTTTCTATGGGGATTATCAGCTTGGCCCTGTGTGAGGATGATTACCTTTTTCTCTCATCAGATCTTTAATAGCCTGCCACTTCATATCATAGGGGATATTGCTAATGAACACGCGGTTCCGGTGACTGCCGCCCTTCTTGTCCCCAGAGGAGTGCTTCTCTTTGTAGGGGTGGAAGCGGTTTCCTCTGCGGCTCCCTCCCGAGGTCTTCTCTTTGAGGTCAGATTTTGAGTCGGACTTGGAGGCAGGCGCCAGGGGGTCGCCCAGGGCCGAGTCAGCGGGATTGTCTGCCAGGGCTTCCGCATCATCAACTGGGTCATCGCCGTCCACAGGGGTATCATCATCGCCAAGGACCTCATCGCCAAGGACCTCGTCATCACCAAGACCCTCTTCTTCAGCAGGAGCATCCTCACCAAGAATCTCATCTTCAGCGTCTCTGGGAGGGAAAGACAAAACAGAACACAGCAGTGTCAAGTAATAAGTATTCCTATGCAGGATCAGACATTTTCACAGATGTGCAATCTCCATTAAGTGACAAAATTAACAAGATTGACTGAATCAGCAAGTTAGCTTTAGTATCCTTCAATGCAGCAATTGTATGCAATACTGAGGCATATCTCAAAATAGCAGAGCAGTTTTCTTTATAGCTGTCTCACATTATCAAATGGTAGGTTGTTCAATCACCTAAACAACTGATTAGCTTTGTATTGGTTTTAGTCATAGACAAAAGGGCAAAAACACAGGTGCATATGAATCTATTATAATTCGGTTTCAAAAGAATTCAAACAAGCCAGTGTGACTTTTGCGAGCAATGTTGCTGGTAATTAGCTTGCCAGAAGTTAAATAAATTGTAATTTCAAATATGTCTTTAAACAAAGTAAATAAAAAGAAAAAAAAATATGAATGTCTTAAATGATAACTGTAACAGGAAATCTCTGATTTTTTTAAATAGAAAATCTACATAGGCCCTTTACCAGCAACCATCAGTCCTGTGTACCAATGACACGTTGCGTTTGCTAATCCAAGTTAATAAATTTAAGGGCCAATTGATCATTAGAAAAATCATTTGCAATTTTGTTAGCACAGCTTAAAACTGGTGTGCTGATAAAGAAGGAATAAAACTGTCAGTAGACTAGTTGAGTATTTGGAGCGTCAGCAATTATGGGTTTGATTACAGGCTCAAAATGGCAAACAAAAAAAGAGAAACATTCTTCTGAAACTCGCCAGGGTATTCTTGTTCTGAGAAATGCAGGCTATTCCATGTGGGAAATTGCCAATAAACTAAGGATCTCATACAACACTGGGTACTACACCCTTCACAGAACTGCACAAACTGGCCATAACCAGAATAGAGTGAGGCCCCAGGTCACAAGTAAGAAAACAAATACATTAGAGTCTAGTATGAGAGACAGATTTCACAGGTCCTCAACTGACAGCTTAAATACATAGTACCCAGAAAACACCAGTCTGAACGTCCGTGAAGAGGCAACTCCGAGATTCTGGCCTTCGTGGCACAATTACAAAGAAAAATCCATCTCAGACTGGCCAATAAGAAGAAACAATTCAGATAGTGAAAAATAACACAGATTCTGGACAGAAGACTGGAAAAAGGTTTTTATGGGCAAACAAATCCAAGGTTTAGGTGTCCAGAACACAAAGAACATTTCTGAGACACAGACCAAATGAAAAGATGCTAAAGGAGTGCTTGACACCATTTGGAGTCAATCTGATGGTCTGTGGAGCTTTGGTGTTGGTGGTGGTGGTGAAGTGGGATGTATGTACTGATTAAAGGCGATCTGGGAGTGACAGGAAGATTGCCACCATTTTTTGCAACACAATGCCAGAACCATGTGGTCAGTGCTTGATTGGAGCCAATTTCCTTCTACAACAGGACAATGACACAAAGCACAGCCCCAAACTATGCAAGAACAATTTAGGGAAAAGGCAGTCATCTGGATTTTGTCTACAATGGAGTGGCCAGCACTGTCACCGGATTTCAAATCTACAGAGCGGTTCTGGGAGAAGCTTGACCATACGGTAAGTAAAAAGTCCCCATCAAGTAAATCCAATTTTTGAGAGATTATTCAGGAAGCATGCAATTAAACCATATCAGATTACCTCAATTTGACTACTAGAATGCCAAAGGTCTGCAAGACTGTAATTACTGAAAATGACAAAAGCAGAGTTTGAAGGACAATTATTTCAAACAATTATTTCTGACCATGTCAATAACTATATTTCCTATTGAAACATTTCATGCATGTTATCAAAGGAAACAAGGACATGCCTAAGTGACCCCAAACTTTTGAATGCTAGTGAATATTCAGCAGGTCTAGCTTTATCAAAAGTATTGTCTTTTCAGACCATGTGACAAAGGAAAATTTAGAAAACCATATTTAATGCAACTGATGTGTGAGTATCCAATAGGTAGATTATAGGTTTCTTCAGTTTGTAAGGTAGGATAATCTGAGCACAAATCATTTTGTCAAAACAAAGCAAAATATAAATCAGTTATTAGCAGGTTAGGACATTTGGTTTTGCTCTTCTATTTTCCATATCTAGAGAAAACATATCCCCTGGATGTCTATTGTAAACCCATATTACTTTGCTGAATTGTGGACAGTTCGTCTGAGAATTTTTGTGGCTTGAAAAAAAATCTATTGATAGCACCTTAATTTGAAAATGTTTTCTGAAACAAATCTGCACAGCCAACAGAACCCTTGTCCCCATTATCACAGTAATTTGTTTCTAAATTAGTTCTGTTTTTCGTAACATTGTATAGATTATTTTGAATACCCTGTAACTTTGAATTGTCGTTCGCAAGGCCGCTTATTGGAAAAAGACAACTGACAATTAATTGGGTTAGCTGGTAAAATACCATCATTTAAAGATACTCAAATACACTTGAAGCGGCTGCGTGTACTAACTTAAAACCCATTATACAATGTGTGCAGTCTGCAGACATCACATTTATGTTTTTTTAAATGACGAAAAAAATATGCCTGATTTAAAAAGGGAAATAAAACGTTAATTAACCTTAGTATCTTTAAATGTATATTTTTGGTTATACATGTGGTTTGAACAACACCAGTAATAGTACACCCACACAAACATCGAACCCACGCACTGATACTCGGGGGTTGAGTTTACTTGGCTATCCCGGCCATGGAGGGACGGTGCATTAACACGCTAGCTAGTTACCTACACATCATGGTTACATTTCAGAAAATATTTCTCCTAGTAAAAAAAAAAAAAGCCAGATCGACGGTGATAACATCGAAACGACTGTTTACAATCTATCCACACAACAACAAAAAACAACGCTAACCTAGCTAGATTTATGTTAGCTAGTTTTGATGTTAGCTTTATTTAAGTGCTAATGTTGCTAGCTAGCCTCCATTTTGCCGGTGAGTACAACACAGACCGTGTAAGCCAGAACAATTCGTTATTTTAGTTACATCTTCACGCCATTCGTGCCATCCTGTGATGTCTCCTCGTTCTCAGCTTCGATGATTTCTTCGGGTTTATCTTCGGTTTCTTGGACAATATCAGCCATATTCGTCCGCTTGCAGAAAAAGCTTAACCGACAACCGCGTTGAGAAAGATGCGCATGCGCCTCTTTACACTGCGCAGTTTAAAATCAGTGACAGTTCACGGGCATCCACCAACGCGAGAACTGGAAAGATCGTGGCCTGGCTTCATTTGAATGTCTTTTAGGACCCCCATCCAACAATAAATCATTTTGAGTATTTTTCTTAAGTCAGAAACTTTTCATCATGAACTGATGCAAAGTAAAAAATACATGCTTCTGTTATTTCAAGATTAGATTATTGCAATGTTCTGTCCGGTTACCCTGAAAAATCAGTAAATAAACATTCAATTAGTGCTAAACATGGCTGCTAGAATAGAAATTTGAAAAATAAATTTGGACACTACTCCAGTAGTAATCCCTCTACACTGGCTGTCTGTTAAGGCTAGAGCTGATTTTAAGGTTTTATTTTTAACCTATAAAGCAATACATGGTCTTGCTCCTACATGCCTCACTGAATTGGTCCAGCCATACATACATACATGTAACCTATGATCGCAAAATGCAGGCCTTCTAATTGTACCTAGTATTTTTAAACAAACAGCCAAAGGCAGGGCTTTCTCCACTGGCGGCTGGGAATCCCCCGCAGACACTGTGAGGCAGGGGCCCCCACACTCCAAGGGCCCCACCCTGCATAGCAAAAAATAAGTATAAAGTTAAAAAGAGCAAGAGCTCTTGTTGAGAGCACTTGAGTGTCAACTGCAAGGTAAAGAAAGCCCATAAAGTTGACTCTCCCTTCCCGTCGAAAAGGGGGCTAAATACTCTCAAAATCCCTGAATCTGGCAACAATGGCCTTTGATATCTTATGTGCATTACACCACTTTCAAAATTGCTAATCATTACGTTTTGATTAGCCTCTTAAATCAGGCCTAGAAAGTCGCACAACTGTTCACTACTGTTTGTAGGGAGGTCACAGAGCTGTGACCGGGAGTTCTTGCCAACTCAAAGCACGGCCTCACGAGCAGAGATTGCTGACTTTTTTAAATATAAATGTTGTGCATTGGAGCAGTTGATGTTTCTTACATTTCAATAATTACCCTGGAAGTACCACCATGACTACTTAAACTGCAAGTGTTGGCATTCTGTGAACTTACATTGGTGGATGGAAAAGGTATGTTTTGGAATTTAAATGTAAGTGCCCCTGGCAATGTGGGTGCTCATAGAGAGAGAGGACTTTCTCTCAGCAGAATAAAAGCCATATGTGAACAGAAAGTGGGCAACTACTACTAAATTAGAGATGGGGCCTAGTCGCTTATGCCCTGGTTATTGAAGCCCTATATGGAAAATGGACTTTTCACTAACGCGAAAACAGATAAAACAAGATGTTCACTGCTGAAGTTGTGGAGGATGAATCCTGTGATGATCCAAGGAGAAGTCTTTATCAGATCTGAAACGTATGTCTGAGCCAAACAGTGAAAATCACTAACCAACCTGAGTGGGATTTGAGGTTGGCTGTATCGGATTAGAAAAAAATACGCATGAGGTTAATGGGATGTAAATCATGTCAGACTACGCATGCAAGCTCGAAGACCCTCCCACAAATCCCTCAAAATGATAATTATACCATTGCCCCCTGCGTCAATAGACTGATGGCTGTCTACCTTAATTATACATACAGTTGTACTCATAAGTTTGCATATCCTGGCAGAAATTACAAACATTTGGCATTGATTTAGAAAATATGACTGATCATGCAAGAAACACTCTTTTGTTTAAGGATAGAGATCATATGAAGCCATTCATTATTACATAGTTGTTTGGCTTCTTTTTAAATCATAATGATAACAGAAATCACCCAAATGGCCCTAATCAAAAGTTTACAAACCGTTGAATGTTAGCCTTGTTACAAACACACAAGATGACACACACACAGGTGAAAGTGCCAGTTAAATGTGAATTTCCCACACCTGTGGCTTTCAAAATTACAATTAATGTCTCTGTATAGTCAAGCAGGCTAAATATTGAGCCATAGGGAGCAGAAAATAACTGTAAAAAACCTGTGTAACAAGATAATGGAACTTTATAAAAATAAAAAAGGCCTTGCAAATGCCAATCAGTACTGTTCAATCACTCATTAAGAAGTAGAACATTTGGGGATCTCTTGATACCAAGCCAAGGTCAGGTAGACCAAGAAAGAATTGTTCGGGATACAAAGAAAAACCAAAAGGTAACCTGAGGAGAATTACAGGCTGCTCTGGAAAAAGACAGTGTGGTTGTTTCAAGGAGCACAATACGATGATACTTGAACAAAAATGAGCTGCATGGTCGAGTTGCCAGAAAGAAGCCTTTCCTGTGCTAATAAAACAACCACAAAAAGGCCTGCTGTGAGGCGTGTCAAGCCTGACAACACCTTGACACACCTCACAGCTTCTGGCACACTGTAATTTGGAGTGACGAGACCAAAATAGAGTTTTATGGTCACAATCGTAAGCGCTATGTTTAAAGAGGGGTCAACAAGGCCTATAGTGTACAGAATACCATCCCCACTGTGAAGCATGGAATCTTGTGTGCATTCTTCTGCACAAAAGCTGCGCATGGGAGGCTCTTGGACTTTCCAGCACGACAATGACCCTAAACACAAGGCCAAGTTGACCCTGCAGTGGTTACAGCAGAAAAAGGTAATGGTTGTGGAGTGGCCATCAGTTTCCTGACCTTAATATCATTGAGCCACTCTGGGGAGATCTCAAACATGTGGTTCATGCAAGACGACCAAAGACTTTACATGACCTGGAGGCATTTTGCCAAGACAAATGGGCAGCTATATCACCTGGAAGAATCTGGGGCATCATAGACAACTACTACAAAAGACTGCAAGCTGTCAGTGATACTAAAGGGGGCAGACCACCATTGCTCTTACTCAAAATGATAATATCAGAAAATATCCTGATAAAAATATATTATAAACACTTCGCAATTGGTTCAAGACCTGTTAGTAAGGCTTTCATCTCTCTGGTTTGAGATCAAACTTCACCTGGAACATTGCTTCAATTGTATATTTTCCATGGTTCAAGTTAATTCTTATAAATACCTTTTTTTAACAATTTCAATAGCGATATATGCAACCAGATCGTTTTATGCTATGAGCCTGGTGGTAAAGACAGTTTTGAATGAATTAGAAATATATTATTTGCAATTGCAATAAATAGTATAGACTGTCAAACACCACTGTGTGCGGTGACAAATAATTACTTTCAAAAGCTCTGCAGCTCTGGAGGGTAGTTCATGTAAACATTTTAACCTATTATGTCCCATATGAGCTTTAATAGAAACAATTTCCACAGACCAGGTAACTCGTGCTAAACAATGGTGGTGGGCTGTCTGATGATTTTGTTAAGTAAGACTTATTGCTCCACAATTATATACAGCTTCAATCATTTTAATTTTTTTAATTCCAAGTGTCAATTGCAAGATGCATCATTCACCCAAATTCAATAAAATCCAGGGTAGTAATGTCTACTGTATTCCTTGCCCCATTTGTACTTAAGGAGAACAATACGCACATACATACCGAGACTAATACTCAGTCCCCAGCTTATTTCATTTTGGGGGTACATTAGTGGATTGTAAGTGGTCGGACAGGAACATGGCTAGTCTGACAGGATTTTGCAGATAAAGAACCAGTAAGCCTAATAAAGGATTTTCAGCAAAAGTGCTCTGATTGGAGAGAGTATTTAGGAGTCCCTGTAGCTAATTTCTCGGTAATTCAATAACCATTAGCCGAATGGTCTCTGTAATGGCCCAGAGGGACCAAGGCCAGAGAATGATACTATTAAACCAGCCATGGAACACGTCAGAGCATCTTGAGGGAGAATGAAGGGCAGTTTGGCTGTGCTTCTGGGAATATTGCCTACTAACACAGCTCTAAAAAAATAGACAGAAGACAGACTGCGAGTAAAAAGATAAAACAGAGAGAGATGTCAGCATGTCCACCTGGTCCAAAGGTTACATTAGCAGAAATGCAAAGATCAAAGCCCACCAATGAATCTAGTAACGATATCACTCTTTTCGTGGCATATCTTCTAACAATGCACCGATTAAGTGATTCATCTTCTACCAAATAATAGAGTCTGCATCGATGACAATGCAATATCTTCACTGCTGATAGAATATGCAACGTTTACATTATCTGATTATTCTGCAGAGGTGGTGAGCACGATCAAATATCAATCTACTAACGTTCTATTAGAATTACTTATTTTAATTACTTTGGACTTTCTTGGAGTAGGCCACAATATGCAGTGAATGCAAACCTGCACGGACGAATGCACACACACACACACACACACACACACACACACACACACACACACACACACACACACACACACACACACACACACACACACACCCACAGAATGAAAGGGTCTGATATCGTCAGAGAGAAGAGCCCAGTAGAATACTAACCACTGGTCTGACAGCATTGGTAACTCGTTTATAACAGCAGTAAGTTATCTCAGGAGTTTGTGGAATATTGCCAATATACTCCATGATGCATTGTGCCTAAGAACAGCTATTATCCTTGGTATATTGGCCAAGTACCACATTCAGCAGTGCTGTACTGATTAATTTAAAATCTAAAGGTAGGACTGGAGTCTGCATGCTACGCGCTTCTAAAAATGTGAGGTAGAATTTAGCAGGCTCTTCTTAGAAACCGGAAATGTTATGCAGCAAAAACAGCTGAATTGCTTAAATTGGACTTGAGTAACCACATAGTGGGACAGTTACAGTAAGTAAGTCATGATAGATGTGACGAGTCAGAGGTGTCGACTGTGCAGCAATGACAGTGTATTTGATCTTTAGCAGTGGTATTCAAATGGCCCTCTAAGCTAATTCAACTTAATGTCAGAGGAACTGACTTCATGAGCTGGATTTGAGTACCATTGCCCTACAGTCTGCTTTTCATTGGCCGTTATACATTTTTATCCATATCCATTCATATTCAGTAAACCAAAAGTATGACTTCCTCAAGGACAACATGAATGTAGCCCTGGCATTTAATTCTGTCAGATTGAATGCAATCTCTCAAAATATCTTCTCAGTCATATCTGTTACAACTCTAGAAATGTTAACATCTAGACGTTATCTAGACAATTCAAGAAGGCTGTCAGTGCTAATTTTACAGATTCAATTGCGGATAAAGAACATTCTAGTTGATGTCTCTAAGGGTTCCTTTAAGAGCCTGTTCCTCCGCCGTTCCTAAATCTCTTCATCCCTCTACAGAGAAATAAAAAATAGAGAACTAGAATACGATGTGAAGGAGGGGGACGAAAAGGGTAGTGGGAGGAGGAGGGACACGGCGCTGTTGCTGTGTGCAGCGGCCCCCAAGAGAGTGAGTGGTGTGTATGTATGGGTGTGTGTGTGTGTTTGTGTGTGTGTGTATGGGGGGTGTGTGTGTAAGGGGCTACGCGTTTGTGTGGGGGAAATTGTGCATGGGGGGCTATGAGTGTCGAGGGAGATATTTGTGTGTGGGGGGGGTATCTGTGTGTGTGAAACAGGGCATAATATAGACAGCAGTGGACTGACAGGCTGTGTGACACTAAACAAGTGGTTGCCATGCAGCGGGAGCCAGGGAGCTCGGTTTTGGAGGCAGAGGTAGAGAGACAGAATGATAATGAAGAGGCGGCGGCAGCAGCAGAGAGGGAGTGTGGGAAGAGAGAGCTGCAGGGAATCTGACAGAAGAATAACAGGGATTTCTGACCACAATAGCAGCGATTTCTCACTCACTTTCTCTGTCCTCATCCTGCTCCCTCCTAACGACACATGGGTTTAAGTGTTGTTGAGTGTCTAACGAGAAGGCGATAGACTGAGAGATGAACGGATGGACGGGGGGAGGGCTGTGTGTGTTGCCTGCGCAGCATGCTCCTAGGAAACAGCCAGATGAGACAGATACGGGAACAACAGCAACAGGTCAGGATTAATGTCACCATGGTGAGCCGTCTTCCATCCTGCTGCCGTCCTCTTCTATCCACAACCACAGCTCACTCCCCGTCGGCCGCTTCTCATCTCACCCCCTCATGCCTCAAATCTCGATTTTTCTCCCTCCTTCATCTCTCTTTGTTTTAATGTCCCCCATCTTCTCTCGTTTTCACTTACACTTTCTTTCCCTCTGCACCTCCCTCTACTTTCCCTATCGCCTGTATCGCTCAGTGACTTGTGTTGGCATCGGGACGAAGGAAGCCTAATCCGTCTTTTCTCTAGAACCATCTCCTTTCCCTTCATTATGTGTCATTCTCCCTCATCTCATCTAGTGATAAGGTTACACCGTTTGGCTAGCTGCTACCCACAACAATCAACAGGTGCTGGGAATCTTTTTTCTCTCCATTAGCTATGCATCCATCCATAAGGGATGTCAGGATTTCTTTGATTTGCTATCGACTATACTGTTAACGAAATGATGCATTCTTAAGTACAGTGTCAATGGAAAATACGAGTGAATGTGACATTGTCTTTCAATTGTTTCGTGCCAGCTGTTTATTTTTTGTGGTTTTGTTTTGAGTGAACGTCGATTTTTCGTATGTCTCTATTTTTCCTTTTTTATCTTTGTAGTGTGTGTCCATGTTAGTGTGTTGACTGCAGTCATGTCTACAATCAACGGAAGAAGCTGCAACGTGGAGACGTGCTAACGTTGCGTTGGCGGAAGCACTATTTATCCATGACTCTTTAGACATATGTCATTTAATGTCATTCAATGATATGGATGCTCATTGAATGGTTTCTATAGGTTCAGCCGCCTTATCATTGTAATAATGTATTTATATTAAATAGCATGATTTTGTACTGTAAATGATGCATGATACAGGAATGTCTTCTTTTTCTGGGATCCCGTTCAGATAAAAAATCTAGATACACAGTCTAATGACTGATGCTGCCCAGTGTGCTTCTCAGCGTATAACATGTAATATTTAGATAATTGTTACATTAGTACTGTGAATGTTAAATTAACAGTTATCTGTTAATTTGTAAAAGAAACCCCATGTTGTTGTTAATAACCAGTTGAGTGTGAGAGTGGGACTGGGTCAGTTTTATTCCATAGAGAATAACATTTTCGTTTTGCTATACTCTGGGTCCAATTTGGGCAGGACTGCACATTTTAGACAATTCTATTTGTTGTAGTGTAATTGTAAAACCAGATTTTGGAAACCACGTTTTCAAAACCACACCCATTATTATCATACTAAAGTTATAGGTTTTGTGATGGGTTTTAATATCAGTGTTTTTGGATGTACATTTATTGATTAGCGCTAATGAAAGATAAGCATACATTATTCTACACTAATCCTGTGTGTGAGGTTAACTTTGAACACATTACAGAAATTGTTGTTCCAGTCAAAATGGCTTACGTATTCTCCTCACAATGTTCCCAACTCTGGCAAGCATTCTTAATGCAGGTTGCGAGTGAAACAAATCCAACTATTGGCTATCCTAACTCTGTATTCTAATTGGAATTACACATTGTTTTGCAAGCAAGCGCAATGTGACTTGCTGAAAGACTGCAGCATTCTGGTGACTATGCCATAATTCTCAGGTTTTGCTGAAATCCTTTTTTGAAGAATCCAGGAAACAGAAAGGAATAATGTGAGTAGGATACCTGGAATCGTTTAATGTATCTGGGAATTTTGGGAGTTACCAGAATTGTATTGCAACCCTACCTGAAGCCTGAAATTAGTTTCACAACACCGTTTCAATAAAATAATCCTAATGTAAAAATATACTATTGCATTATTACATAACACCATTGGTATTACATAACATATACATTTTTTATTATTATTTATTATACTGAAAAAGGCATTAATACCAGCATTAATCACAGAGTTGATTCACCACTAGAGAATTTGCCTGTGCAATAAAAAATCCTTGGTGGACCAACACCCTCCTCTGCACTCTCTTTGCCCTTCTCCAGGTAGTGTCCAGTGTTCTCGACCAGGGCTTGGCCGTGTGTTAATCACCATGTGAAGCCTCCTGTCCACCAGCCTCCTATTCATTATTCGCAACGTAGCAAAATGGAAAACAAAACAGAGAGTTTCTCATTAAACCGATTCGGGTAGAGCCCCTTTCCATGTCAGCGTTTTTGTCTCCCGTTCGGTTCCTATAGTGAAGAAGACTCATGTGCAGCCTCCACTACAACCACTCCCCGACTGCTATGAGCGACAGTGACATGCTTCTCCACTCCCTGACCCTGTCAGAGCAGAAGGCGGCGTTTGCCTTCATAGGGATGCTGCTGCTTGTCCTTGGGTTGCTCATTGTCCGCTGTTTTAGAATCCTTCTGGATCCCTACAGCAGTATGCCCTCGTCCAACTGGTCTGACGGCATAGAAGGGCTGGAGAAGGGGACGTTCGAATACGCGCTCACCTAATATCAAGGGACAGACCACCTACACAGGCCTGCGCACACAGGAACCTACGCACAGTCATGCGCACGCGCATGCAAACGCCGCAGGCACATTTTTACTTAACAAATGTAACGAGTGAACTGGAGCCACAGTATGTCTGCGAGCTGTTGTTTGGAAACTGTCCGCCTCATTGTCTTACGCGGGAGAAACCCTGGTAGTTTAATGGACTGTCGCGCCACGGAGGATTGATTTCCGCCCATCTAACACGTCATCTGTACAGAGTCTGTTGCTGAGACAACACAGAGAACCATGCCTAGGGTAAGACGGAGGTCTCAGGAAACACCACCCACCGAATCAGTTATCTGTGGAAAAGAGAGAAATTACTCATCCTGATTCATACAGGGAAAACATGGAGGTGTGGAAAACTCCTACATAGCAGGGCTGTTCTGCACAACAAATTGTTTGGATAGAAACAGGGTAAAACAAAGACACTCAATCAGCTAATCAACCAACCAATTGCAATCTACCTAGTATTCTATTAGACTCTGATGCTGCTACTGAAGATGATGTATACTAGTGAGAATGAAACTGACTGAACAATATTGTCAGTGGCAATGTTGATGATAATTATGATAATTATGACCATGAAAATTACATTAATGAGGACAATCACGTTGATGCTGACAGACTGGGGGTTATGTTCTGTTGTTATTAAGTGATGATATGTGCTGTTGATGGTATATGTTGTCTCTACAAATTCATGTCCTACTGTTCATTGCTCACTCTGAACTTTGGCTAACTAGTGGAGAGTATGAGTGTGGGAACATAACAGAAACTGAGACAGAGAAGGATGAGGAGCAGGGAGGTGAGACGGGGAGAGCAGGAAGACTGACTTTATCTCGTCATCTCTGAGTTTTTAAATGTCGGGAAGATGTCATTACTTGTCTGCTAAGGGAAAGGTTACTGGGAAATGGTCAAGCCCCTGGTACATTCTCACTCCTTTGTCCCCCTCCTCCCTGGTACTGTCTCACCCCTTCAGTCTCCTCTTTCCTTATAGTCTCATCCCTTTATCCACCTCCTTCCTTGTACAGTCTCACCCCTTTGTCCACCTCCTTCCTTGTACAGTCTCACCCCTTTGTCCACCTCCTTCCTTGTACAGTCTCACCATTTTGTCCATGTCCTCCCTGGCACAGTCTCGCTCCTTCGTCCCCTTCCTCCCTGGTACAGTCTCACCCCCATGTCCCTGGTAGTCTCACTCCTTCCATAGGAAATATCCCTCACCTAGACAGAGACAGTATGTTCGTCTCAGTGTTTTAGTGCTGTGAATCTGCCTTACTGTGACCTTCTATAGGTTTACGTGCCTTTGTCTAGAAATATTTGTGAATGTGTGTTTGTGAGTGTGTATGTGTGTGTGTGTGTGTGTGTGTGTGTGTCATGATTACAGATTCCTGTGTATCTATTCACATTGCTCAGAGGCAGAGGAAGAGACTCATTGCTGTTAGAATCAATCATGTCAAATAAAAAAAACATTTACAGAAATTTTCTATTTACTCGGATTTTGAATGAATACAATTTCTACAGAATTCACAACGCCTTTTCCAAATAGTTGGGACTCTGTGATAAATGCAAATAAAAACAGAATGTAACGATGTGCTGATTATTCAATCCCTATATTTCATTGAAAATAGCAGAAAGACAATATATGAAATGTTGAACCAGAGAAATATTATTGTTTTTGGAAATTCGTTTTGTAATTTTCTATTTGATGCCAGAAACACGTTTAGAAAAAGTAGGGATATGGACATGTTTATTACTGTGTTGCATCTCCTCTTCTTTAACAGTACTCTGTATTGGGAACTGAGGAGACCAATTACTGTACTTTTGAAAGTGAAATGTTTTCCTATTCTTGCTTGTTATTGGATTTCCGCTGCTCAACAGTTCAGGGTCCTCTTTGTCATACATTTAGTTTCATAATGCACCAAATGTTTTCATTGGATGACAGGTCTGGACTGCAGGCAGGCCAGTTTAGCACACAGACTATTTTACTACAGAGCCATGCTGTTGTAATACGTGCAGAGTGTGGTTTGGCATTTTCAGAAATAGGCAAGGCCTTCCCTGAAAATACGTTGTCTGGATGGCAGCATATGTTGATCCAAAACCTATATGTATGGTTCAGCATTAATGGTGCCTTCACAGATGTGCAAGTCACCCATGGCATGTGCACTAATGCACCCCCATACCATCACATATGTTGGCTATTGAACTGTGCATTGATAACAAGCCAGATGGTCCCTCTCCTTTTTAGCCTAGAGGACATGGCGTCCATGATTCCCCCCAAAAAACTTCATTTGGATTTCGGATTTGTGAGACCACAAGAACGTTTTCGCCTCAGTCCATCTTAAATTAGCTTGGACATAGAGAACACAGTGGTATTTCTGGATCTTGTTTCTATTTGGTTTCTTCTTTGCATGGTAAAGATGTAAATTGCATTTGTGGATGCAACAACAAACTGTGTTCACAGACAATTATTTTTGGAAATGTTCCTGAGCCCATGTAGTGATGTCCACTACAGAATTGTGTCTGTTTTTAATGCTGTGCTGCCTGAGGGCCCGAAGGTCACGGCCATCCAATATTGGTTTTTGGCTTTGTCCCTTGCGTACAGAGATTTCTCCAGATTCTCTGAATCTTTAAATGATACAATGTAACGTGCAGTGGGGAGAACACGTATTTGATACACTGCTGATTTTGCAGGTTTTCCTACTTACAAAGCATGTAGAGGTCTGTCATTTTTATCATAGATAAACTTCAACTGTGAAAGACGAAAACAAAAATCCTGAAAATCAAATTGTATGATTTTTAAATAATTAATTAGCATTTTATTGCATGACATAAGTATTTGATACATCAGAAAAGCAGAACTTAATATTTGGTACAGAAACCTTCGTTTGCAATTACAGAGATCATATGTTTCCTGTAGTTTTTGACCAGGTTTGCGCACACTGCAGCAGGGATTTTGGCCCACTCCTCCATACAGACCTTCTCCAGATCCTTCAGGTTTCGGGGCTGTCGCTGGGCAATACAGACTTTCAGATCCCTCCAAAGATTTTCTATTGGGTTCAGGTCTGGAGACTGGCTAGGCCACGCCAGGACCTTGAGATGCTTCTTACAAAGCCACTCCTTAGTTGCCCTGGCTGTGTGTTTCGGGTCGTTGTCATGCTGGAAGACCCAGCCACGACCCATCTTCAATGCTATTAGTGAGGGAAGGAGGTTGTTGGCCAAGATCTCACGATATATGGCCCCATCCATCCTCCCCTAAATACAGTGCAGTCGTCCTATCCCCTTTGCAGAAAAGCATCCCCAAAGAATGATGTTTCCACCTCCATGCTTCACAGTTAGGATGGTGTTCTTGGGGTTGTACTCATCCTTCTTCTTCCTCCATACATGGCGAGTGGAGTTTAGACCAAAAAGCTACATTTTTGTCTCATCAGACCACATGACCTTCTCCCATTCCTCGTATGGATCATCCAGAAGGTCATTGGCAAACTTCAGACGGGACTGGACATGTGCTGGCTTGAGCAGGGGGACCTTGCCTGTGCTGCAGGATTTTAATCCATTAAGGCGTAGTGTGTTACTAATGGTTTTCTTTGAGACTGTGGTCCCAGCTCTCTTCAGGTCATTGACCAGGTCCTGCCATGTATTTCTGGGCTGATCCCTCACCTTCCTCATGATCATTGATGCCCCACGAGGTGAGATCTTGCATGGAGCCCCAGACCGAGGGAGATTGACCGTCATTTTGAACTTCTTCCATTTTCTAATAATTGCGCCAAAAGTTATTGCCTTCTCACCAAGCTGCTTGCCTATTGTCCTGTAGCCCATTCCAGCCTTGTGCAGGTCTACCATTTTATCCCTCATGTCCTTACACAGCTCTCTTGTCTTGGCCATTGTGGAGAGGTTGGAGTCTGTTTGATTGAGTGTGGGGACAGGTGTCTTTTATACAGGTAACAAGTTCAAACAGTTGCAGTTAATACACGTAATGAGTGGAGAACATTCTTTAAGAAAAACTAGCAGGTCTGTGAGAGCCGGAATTCTTACTGGTTGCTAGGTGATCAGATACTTATGTCATGCAATAAAATGCAAATTAATTATTAAAAAATTATACAATGTGATTTTCTGGATTTTCTGGAAGGGAACACGTAGTCATCACAGTATAACACCAAGTCAATTAAACCTCAGAGGTATAAATTCATCCAGTTGGGAAGCAAACGCGATTGTGAAACAATGTCACCTGTTTTGATGCAAATGAAAGTGACTATCAGTACACTGAGAGAGGCAAACCCAAGAGGCAACCCCAAGAGAACCCCCAAAAAGAGAATGGTTTTGCAGATGGTGGCCACAGACAATTGCTCTCTCATAATCCTTCCTGACTTATTTTTACCCAGTTTAGCATTCTTCCAATGTCCTTGTAACTATTGGTAGCATGAGGCAGCCCCTGCAGCCCATTCAGATTGCACAGGTAATCCAGGTCCTCCAGGAGGGCACATCCATATGTGTCATTGCAAGGTTTGCCGTGTATCCCTGTATAGTCTCAAGAGCATAGAGGAGATACCAGGAGACGGCTGTTACACAAGGAGAGTTGGACAGAGCCGTTGAAAGGCATCAACCCAGCAGCAGGACTGGTATTTGCTCCTTTGTGCGAAGAGGAACAAGAGGAGCACTGCCAGAGCCCTACAAAATGACCACCAGCAGGCTACTGGTGTGCATGTTTCTGATCAAACGTCCTCTAGTGGGACCTGTGTTCACAGCCCAGCACCGTGCATTTTAATTGGAATTCGCCAATGAACACCAGAATTGGCAGGTCTACTGTTGGTGCCCCGTTCTCTTCACAGATGAGAGCAGGTTCACACGGAGCATTTGACAGACGTGAAAGACTGGAGGCGCTGTGGTGAACATTATGCTGCCGGCAACATCATCCAGCATGACCAGTTTGGCATTGGGTCAGTGACGGTCTGGGGAGGCATATCCTTGGAGGGTCGCACTGACATCCGCATGCTAGCCAACAGTATCAGTTGGCTAGCATGCTAGCCAATCGGTTCCCTTAATTATTTTGAGCAGTGTAGTTGCAGGGAGACCATGTGTTAAGTAGAATGCAGAGATAAGCGGTAACAATAAAATAATGTAACTAGACTTCAACTTTTATCAACTTTTCATCTGTATACTGAAATCGTGCCTTCAGTGCATTTTAGCTGCCACTGTCTAAAAGACAGTGCAAGTAAAAATACAATCTTGATATATAGTACTAATAGGCTGACACAGCTTTGTTTAAAATGCAAATAGCTACAAATTGCCTCGAATAAAACTCGCAGTCATCAACGATCACTATCTGCTATAAGAAACATGCACTGCTTCTGGACTGGTTTTGTATTTGGTCAAGGTCAGATTCACAAAGTTTGTGTGCTAAATTGCACACTTTTGCCAATCTGTTACATGCATTCTGGCCAAGGGAACAGAATGCCATTTGGGAAGAGGGCAAATATTAGCTATTAGTGCTGCCGGACATAAATCAGCTACATAAATTACTGGCTGTGAATAATAAGGATTTTCTGGTGTGAAGTGTGAGGTCTGGCAGCTCAGGTTCCATTAGTCATTAATACATACTGTAACAAGATGTTTTGCAACAGAAAACAAATAAGTATTTCTTATTGGACAGGTTCAGGCAGTCCTTCCCTGTTTCAGTCTACTTTCTTGTCCCATTTTGAGTCGAATGAATATGACCCAGGAGTCATGTGGCTGTAGGAAAAGCCCTGAAGCTGTTCCCATTATTAAGTATCATATTAACTTCCATATTAACACCTTTGCTAATCGGCTGTGTACCTGTCAATCTGGTCACCTGTTCATCGTCTAATCTGCCACTCAGTGTTCAGTTTCAGGAGGAAGTTTGTTTCCCTAACAGTTTTCCATCCTGTTTGAAACGTGCTGGACATTGGGTTACATGCAATAGTTCAAAAGATGTATGGAGATAATAGGGAACATGGCCTGTTAGCAGCACAGAATGAATCAGTTAACATACATGCAATATCTATATATAGCACCTGAACTGGTATTCAGTTTGATGAGTGTTTTCAGTGAGGGATATTTTGTTGTGTTCACATATAAGACCCATTCATTTGACTCCCATACAAAAATCAATATAATAAAAAGTACTTAAACCCTACCAAAATGGATGGTCAACTTAATGCATTGCCAAACATTGTCAGATATGACTTCCTATACATTTTAGCTGATTTAATTATCACATCACCTGTCCAGAATATAATAAATGAAGAACATTTAGCAGTGATGAATAATTAGCATCTTTTGAGAATGCTTTTATGATTTATCTAAAGATTTTCCTTGCCTGGATCTTAAAACCTTGTAGTAACGTTATGCAAATTAAGTAGCCAAATGGACAACTATTTAACTGCTCTCATAACAGCCTCATATGTAGAATAACCTCTCACTGGGCTTTTCTGTAGAAAAACTGCATTATATAAAGAAAACATTAAATTATGTATGTTTTTTCTTGAGAGACTCAGCTATTTAAGAGATAGTTGTTAAACCCTTGATTTACATATACATTTCAATTATTTCACACATTTGCAATGCGTTATTTAAATGTCATATTCTGCCACAACACGCTGAAGTTTTAAAAAATATGTAACATCAAGAAAGTTTGTTGTTTTTAAGACTCTTTGGGTATATCAGTAAGAATTTTGATGAAACCTTAGAAACCATACGGCATTAATCATCTCACTAAACAAAAAGGTTTTGTAGTGACTGAAATGAATCAAAATATGATTAGAAAGTTCAAGAAAACATCAAGGAAGATCAAGTAATAACTGAGTGTGTAGAAAAGAATTGCAATCTCCCCCCAGTCCCTTTTAGTGTGAACACATATTGTGAGCATCAAAGACATGTTCCTAGTGTCTTTAATGTAAATGGCCTTTACAGCTGATAGCACCTTCAATTAACACGTAAAGGAGTCCTACCTTTGAAAAAGAGTGATAAACTGCCATGCTGGCTTCTAATCTAGAGTCCCTTGCCTGCACAACCCCTATGGAACTTGTGGCCCCCAGCAGCATCTGTAAATCTACTGTCATCAAGGCCAATTTCATCTCAACCTATTCAGCCACTCCTGCTTAGATCCCATTCATGTTCTACACTGTGGCTTTCCCAGACAATGTCCAAAATCTAATTACAGCAGTTACGTAGCATTATTGCCCAAAAGTGTCTTTCCAGTTTCAATTATAAAGATATGGCACTGTCTGGCTGTTTCTAATCCAGGCTGTGATGTGAATTTGGCCTAATGCCTGACATTTTACACACTCCTGTTTCTAGACCAAGGAATATGTATTTGATTGGGCCTTTAAGCAAAAGTTATTTTATCCATTTTCGTGCCATCCCCATAGGTGAAGCCGCTCTGAAGTATTCTGGCAAAAAATATCCCAGCCTCCCCACAATAGTAGCATGGCCAATATTAATATCATTATTTCTCCTCATTCACTTTCTCTTTTTTATGCTTCATTCAACTAAGTGATTCAGTTCATTTGAACTGCTGGTGCAGGGCGTCGCTCTGTAAAGCTGACCATACAGATGGGTACCAAGTCGTATCTATCATTGTCTGTTGGTAGCTTTGTTAAAGCTAACAGGTTAAAACTGTTGCTAATCTGTATTATTTAATTGTTATAGGCAGAGGGATGCTAACGTAATATCATATTACAGTACATATTACATATTTAATATATTACAAAATGTATTCATTACCAGACATACATATCTAGTCATAGTTCTTGTAATTGATAAATTTCTTTAATCTTGGTTATGCATCTGCGAGGAGTCACACACATTCCCTCATTCCAGAATAAAGCCGTCATTGTCCTTTCAGAAGATGTAACTTAAGAATTACAGAGTTTCATACATTTTTAAAACACTGCAAACAGTTAAAACACTTCAAACAACTGTATGCAATGCCTTACTTTAATGCCTTGTGTAGGAGGACTCATATACTAAGTAAAAGAAACATCTCTACCCCAGACACACATGGATAATAGCATGTGTCACCATCTCGCCTGCTAAACTGTTGGACAATGACAAAATATTACCCATAACTCTACCTTTTTTGCATGAACTGGTTTACACACAAAGAAAATGGCATTTCGGCTGATGGAATGAAGTTCTGATCTGATAGAGGCAGCCTGCATTCGTTTTCTACAGGGTTTTATAGTGTGGGGAATACACATTGCTTCTTTTATTATTTTAACCCATTGCATGATCTTGAACTCTTTATTATTTGACCATAAACTCTCATATGTTTAATATTTATGAGTTGATTATAAACACTAATATGTTCAGTATTTGAGTTGATTGTGGCGCTATTATGTTCACTATATATGAGTTGATTATGAACACTAATGTGTTAAATGTTTATGATTCATGAACCCTTATATATTCACTATTAATGAGTTGTCTGTGAAGTCTTGAGTTCACAATTTCTTTAAATCAATCAGCGCTACTTGCAATGGCGCCCATACCGAGCCATGCAGAGTGATTCCTTGTTCATCGCTGATCCTGGCAAAACTATTACAAGATATGGGTTTTAATGAAGGCTTCTACTCTTATGCCAACACTCTCTGGAACTAGATATAGCCACCTTCTTTCACAATGGCATCAGCTACTACAGCTTTTCTGTTTTTTTCTGCATCCACCTTGAAGACCACACAATGTTGGTTCTCTATCAATCCATCACATTATGTTTATTGTCCATTCTATTTACCATTATGATGTCAGACCAGGATTATAAATGCATGTCGTCTATCATGCACTATCAAAGAAATGCACTAAGCAGCAAGTGGTTGGCAGATTTCTCCACATAGGTGGTGCCGTGTTGTAAGGGTAGATATATTCCCAACATGCAATGATGGTGGTTTCATCTCTCATTAAGACTCAGAGCCCTCCAGTGCTTTGATCTTCATTCAGTAGTATTGCATACCAGCATGACCTTTCAGTGTCACTAGCATAGCTTTATGCAGCCAGCTATTCTATGAAGCTAAATAAAGAGAACATTTTAGAAGTGACATTCAATACATATTTCCCATTGCACCTTGAACTCTTCATAATGTTCCTCAAACCATTCCTGAACAATATGTGCAATGTGGCAGGATGCAGTATCCTGCTGAAAGAGTCCACTGCCATCAGGGAATTTCATTGGCATGAAGGAGTGTACCTGGTCTGCAACGATGTTTGGGTATAGATGTCCACATGAATGCTCGGATTCAGGGTCTCCCAACAGAACATTGCCCAGAGCATCACACTCGCTCCATCGGCTTGTGGTCTTCCCATGGTGCATCCTGGTTTCATCACTTCCTCAGGTGAATGGTGCACACATACACGGCCATCCCCGTTATGTAAAATAAAACAGGACTTAACGGAGCAGGCAACCTTCTTCCACTGATCCAAGATCCAGTTCCGATGCTGGCAGGCCCACTCTAACTGGTCTGCGGCTACACAGACCCATTAGCAGCAGGGACTGTGTTGTCCCACATTTCTCACGTAACCATCATTAAACGTTTCTGCAGCTTTTGCCACAGTATTCCTTCTGTTGGTTTGGACCAGACAGGATGGTCTGGGTTGCCCTCGCACATTGATGAGCCTTGGGCGCCCAACACCCTCTCACTGGTGTTTGGTTTGTACCTCCTCGGACCACAGTCAGTAGGTACTCACCGCAGTAGGAATCCGACAAGTCTTGCCATATCAGAGAGTCTCTGATCCAGTTGTCTGGACAAAACAATTTGCCCAACGTTATTTGCTTCACCTGTGAGTGGTCATAACGTTTTGTCTCATCAATGTAGTTCACATGGTGTACAAAGAAATCACTTAATTGGCAAGCCTTAGAATAACCTTGCTTTGGAATGTTCTCACTTTAGAATGTTTTTGCAGAACACAAAGACCTTACATGTTTATTGTTAATGACCTTGCTGGTATTTCTGCTAAAGTTCTGGGAATCGCCAAGAGCCCGCCTTATATTATTACCATTTGATCTTGCCACTCATGAATTAAATCATGACATTTTATGACCTTTGTTCAGTCATTAAGAGCCCGAAATGACTTTTACCATACACCATCATGTTTCCTGCCAGAGGTTCTGCTGTTTTGGAAATTGCTAAAGTCTACCTAAACGATGACGCTCACTCTGGCAGTTAGTAATGCAAAAGGAAGCTAATCTAATGTCAACATCTAATGTATACTTCATCATATTCAAATAAATGGCAAACATTATTACAGGGTGTTTTCTGTCTGAATTAATTATTAAATATTTCAAAGACAAAACAAAAAACAAAGCGTAAATTGATAAACTCTTCCGTCAATAATTATTGGAACAGAATTTTCTTTACATTTTATTTAGCTCTATAATCCTTAAACTTTCAATTTCAAATCAAATAATTACTATGAGACTAAGATATATATAGATTGCCAGCTTTTATTGGAGGATATTTATGTGTAACAGTTTTTTATTATATCCAGCTAAATATTTTATTAAGCTGGCACCTCACTGATGTTAATTTTGGCTGACACCTATAGCAGACTTCAAAGAAATAGACCAAGCTTGGAATCAAGACTAAACATTTACAGCTCTCTTATGCCTGCCCAAATGATGTGATGGAAATCACCTCATTGGGACAAACCAATTGTCCCATTACTTCTGATGACCTAAAAGAAAGTTGACTGTGAATTTCTAAACAGGGAAAAAAACCATTAATCTATACTTGAACATTGTAAAAGGTGGTGACAAATGTATTTTTGACTGGACAATAATAATCTATGCATACATCTGACTACATAATTTCTATCAGTATAGTGACACGTAGTCCGGGCCTAAGTGGTTATGAATATTAAACAAAATGGTTGTATCTGGAAACAGGGATGTCAGGTTTAATACCAGACATATTGTGCATAGATATTTAAGCTACATTGGAGTGGATTACACCACATTTACAGGGAACCTGATCTCAATATTGTAATTTAATGTACTATTACTTATAAGCCACAAAGATACAGTTTTACATACCAAACCTAACATACTAACCATAACAGATAGTTCTCATAAAAAATGCATATCTACAGTGTACTATGAGTTCTAGTGTGAGAAACTCTAAAATGTAATGATTAGTCCGATTATTTAAAGGCTCCAGACACCCCATAGCAAACATTTTACCCCCTGGCCAACACAATGAAACAAATGACTGGCACTCACAGCTGTACAGGAATACGATTAGCACATCTCCATGGCTGGACACTTGATTGTCACAAGTTTGGGGTTTGGACAGATAGGCAGAGGCAGAACGGCTGTTTGGATAGTAATCCATGCTTTTAATAAAGTTCAAACGGAACAAACAAACTTAAAGCAACCTTATGACTGGGTAGTAGCGCCTTCGGCATAGCCAGGACATGACATTGATCGCGTTTCTCGTCTTAGTATCCGTCGGTCATTTACCATTTACCCATGTTCCTGGTTGATTTGTCTTCACATGGGATTCGTTCCTTTTTAGCCCGAGCAGGTGTGGCTACTTTGACCCTACTTTGACCCAGCATCTTGTATGTCTGCTCCAGTGAAAAGAAGGTTCAATTGGTTTGATATACTGTAATACATATGAATGCACGGGTTTGAGGAGCCAAACGCCTCCCTTTCAAAGGCTTAATTTCCTTACACATTTCAAATCCACACTTGGAGCATCGATCGTCTTCCAAAAATATTACTGTATCAATAACTTGGCAGGGTACTCTAGTAAGCTAGCTTATACAAACCCATTTTCCCCTGTTGATAATACATGGGCTTTTATATTGCATGATAATTGATTAGAATGTTTTCCATCATAGAACTGAACACTGACAAAAAATGGCCGCCATGTTTAATGACAGAAAGTTGACACTTTCTGTGTAGAGAGCACAATAGGTGGAGCCACAATTTAAAACGCAAAATAAGACTTTTAAGTCTTGTTAAGAGAAAGAATGCTCGGGTATTCCATTTCCACATCGAAACCTCCTAATAGCTTGAGTGATTTCACGCATGCCATTCCTCTTTATGCTAGTCATTGTGTTGTGGCATATCATTAAAGACTTTAACCTTGAAATGATTTCAGGAGTTTCCCATCAAGTCCAAACGTCCATGCTTTCAGCCAGCCTCTATCTAGCCAGGTAGCAAGTCTTCCATCCATCCAGTAATTCTTCTTCAGATTCCTTGTTGTGCATTTCACCAGTCCAAAGAGGAATCCTTGAATGCTTGAAATGGACAGGAGCTAACAGGAGCTAATAACTTGCATCTCATACTGTCTGCTGCTGGAGCTCCAGCACATAAACATAATCATGGACTGGTCTGGCACTCCGAATGAACCCAAGTCTGCAGTGAAACAAGGTCTGCTAACATACTTTCTACAGGCCTCATAAACATGGGCCAACAGAACAACACGTCCACCTCCATACTTCACTGAATAATATTAGTAATCAATTCTCCCAGGTCCAGGTTTTAATCTTCCAAGACGTTTATGACCTGGTTAATGGTTAGCCAGAGGCTTTGTGGCCCCGAGGATTCAAGCAAGGACATTTGTGACATACAGGGTTCTGAGGGTGGTTGATTGAATCACTGGTTCAGCCAATGGCTGAGTCCCACAGTTAGAACCAGGAGGTATAAAGCCAGGGTGGCAGAGCCATCCTCTATGACAGATCTATGTAGCACCTCAGAACATTTAAAAGGATTGATCTAAAAAATATCAGATGAACCAACACTAGTCTGTAATCTACGAGCTCTGACTAAACCACCTCAACCAGCCTACATCAACAGTTTCGTGGTCCAGACGAGAGGACCGAAGCGTCCCGGTATTTCCTAACTAGAGTGGTTGACCTGCAAGACAGAACATCTGAGGCGCCAACATTTAGAGTCTAATGGAGAACAGTGCTTATGACAGGTCTTGTGACGAACCGCCGAACTACGAGGAGACATCTTTCTCCGATGGCACCGTCGCTAAGGGTAACGGTACCGGTAATGGCTATGATCTTGGAGAGCACCGGGCCATCCGCCACTCTGTGGTCAGTGCATTTGGTCATGACACGCTGGATCGTGTGCCCAACATTGACTTCTACCGCAACGCTGGGAGTGTAAGTGGTAACCGTGCAGTGCGACCATCCCTGCAGGAGCTCCACCATGTCTTCAAGCAGGTCAGTGTGTGCCCACTTGTCTCACAGGGCAAACATACATTACTTCATTTTACACACATCTGTAAGCACACACTCCTCAATACACACCTGTACGCGCGCGCACACACACACACCGACCTGTACACGCACATCTACACACAACTGCACACACATTTGTTGCACATTTGACCAGAGCTTCTGTGATGAGTTTACATACAACTCAACTGAACACTAATTGGAGATACTGTGAAGTGTCCTTCCATTAACAAAACAGCTACTTATGGAATTTACAATTAAAAAGGGCGTTGCCTCCCTCCAGTACAGTTCCAGACACTTGTAGAATCAACGTGCCTTGTTATAGATTAGTCACCTAAATGTTTCATATGAATATTTGGGTTAAAACAGAATATCATCATTTATGTAAGAGTATTTTCACACATGTGATTTACTGCTTTAGAAATGAAGACACTCCAGTCTCCTCATTGGATATATTTCACAAATTGTGTATTGCTGCAGTACAAAGTGTATCATTTGGTTCTATACTCCTGGTACACATAACTTTTATTTCTACAAACAAATTGGATGCATTTATAACTTGGTTTGTTGCTTCTTAGATTATGTTTTGATAGAAAGCATGTAAAAATAGAACATGCGTGTGAATCTTGGAGAGGGAATTAAAAAGTATTATGACATTTGTAATTTCCACTTGGAAATGTCAGCCTGGTTGTTACCCTACCAAAACCTCCATTAATTATAACACACACGATCATTCAAATTTCCATTGCCACAGTAATATTTTTCTCTGCCGCTACACGGCTCAACTAGAGATTAACATATGAGTCATGAACACGGAAAATCACATATTAATTCTGATGATTAACAATGATTAGGAACGAGAATGTTAGAGGGACAAAGATCTTGCCCATTTTAAGTAATGGTGAGAGGTTAGAATATTTTCTTGTAGCCCCTGTTACTCGTCTTTTGTCATGATATAATCATTATTGGATTGGAAGACTAAAACAAAAAGGCACATTTTAATATTTTGCATCATTGTCCAAACACATCCAGTATATATTGGCAATATGGTTTTAAGCTGATTTTAAGACATGTTAGGGAACCTTTACTCTGTCTTTACTCCCTAATTAGGGAGTTGTGAGACCTAATTGATCAATTTCAGAGCTCACTGTTTTAGAGCATAAATGTGATGGGCATAACTGAGGCAAACCGATACCTTGCGTATAAAACATATTTGTGGCTTTTCATATGGACAGAGTATAGACCTAGTTCATACAAAACTTGGTTTACTTGCACTCAATATCATGCCACAAAGATTGAGTAACTGTCATGAACATGTATTTCAAAGAAGGGAATATTAGATGACCATATCTATTGAAGCCTTTATAGAGCTACTGGGTACTGAAAAATAATAACATAACTTCTCTGGGAAGAAGGAAGTGCTTTTTAAAGTCTCTGAGAAAGTGAAAAGATTAAGAGAAAATGGCAGTGACATTTGTAGGGGAGAGAGGGAGAGACATAGTCTTTTAATCATTCATCTTATTAAAGATTACTTCCACCTTTGTTAACTGCAATTAAGCTATAAACCTACTACACACCATATAAACCTACCGACACTGCAACTGAATAATTGTCGAAGACTGAAGTAAATATCGATCTTCACTCTAAAACCAATAAACATACAATAAACACACTGTACACCCTGTAAACCCACCAACGAATATGATCAAATTAAATCTTCACAATGATTTACATATTTCCCGACTCCTTGTGTTTTACTGCTTTTTACACCTTTAGGCGATCATAAACATCAAAGCATAGATAAGTGTGACGTAGCACACTGGCACTATAGCTGGCAGCATACCACCCTGCATCCCATTGCTTGCTTGGCTCTGAAGCCAAGCAGGATTGGTCCAGGTCGGCCTCTGATCAGAAAGCAAGACACTACTGGATGTGTTGTTGGATGGCACTCTTCCCAATGGTGTGAAGACCAATTCCCAGAGACCCATAAGGATGTCAATCCAAGCCTGGCTAAATCTCCCAAAATGGCCTTATTCTCATCATAGTCATCTAATCCACTCATTGCTAACTGGCCTGTACATTATGACCAGGGCCAGCACCCGGCATAAGCAACATAAGCAGTTGCCTAGAGCCCCTGACCGCTAGGGGGGCTCTGAATGCTAGTGTGCCCCTGACCAATAGGGGAGAGAGGGGCCCAAATACATTTTCCTTAGGACCCCAAAAGGCTAGAATCGGCACTGATTATGACCCCTCGCCATCTAAGTGCTGAGCCTTCATATTTGAAGAGTGCTTTTAGCAACCTTGGACCTGAACACATCCCAGTGTCTGGTGCAAAGGTCTGGTGCAACATATTTTAACTTGGCCTTAGTTATAAGAATGTTGTCATACATTCGTGCAGCAATAGGCATTTAAAGCAATGGTCTTCCACTACAGACTGAACAAGGACGGATCCAGCAAGTGGTGACAAAATAGTTCCATTTGAATTTGATCAAACACGCTTTACATTTTAGTCATTAAAAAGGTGCTATTTTCTAGAGCAACTTCCAGAGCACCCATCTTTCCTCAACCCTGCTCCTGGATGCCCCCTGCCCCCCAGCTCTGTCTAAGGAGTCATTTTCATTGTACAGTCCAGTAATACTGCAGAATTTACAAATCCCCTAAACACTCCTGGGTTCTCCGGTTTTCTTCAGTCCTGTTATGCCCCCTATGTGCAAGCTCAGCCATTCCAGTTGCATTTTTGAAGTGAATATGTTTACAGACACTCATGTAATTTAAGCACTGAAAAATATGTCTATCTTGTCTTTGTCCCTGTAGAATGGAGACATCTCTGTGCCCAACGTGGCGGACGATGGAGATGGCAGCCACTGGGCACTGCCCGATGACCTGGAGTCTGTCCTGCCTCAGGATAACAATGGTTTTGTGAGGTTCGGCTGGATAAAGGGGGTCCTGGTGAGTGAAGCTGGGTTCTGGGGCCAGATTAGGTGTGTCCTGTGGTTTATGAGGAGTACTGGTGAGTGGAGCTGGGTTACGGACCAGTGCTAGGAAGGATTTTTCCCAGAGGCCACCAGGGTCAGTGACCATAGGACAACCAGTATAAATAGATCAACCATGACACGGTGACATCACACCATCATATGTCTGGAAGCATAGCCAGGACACACGGTGACATCACACCATGGTCTGTTTGGAAGAATAGTCAGGACACAGTGACATCACACCATGATCTGTCTGGAAGCATAGCCAGGACACAGTGACGCAGTGACATCAGACCATGATCTGTCTGGAAGCATAGCCAGGACACAGCGACATGGTGACATCACACCATGATCTGTCTGGAAGCATAGCCAGGACACAGTGACATCACACCATGATCTGTCTAGAAGCATAGCCAGGACACACAGTGACATCACGCCATGATCTGTCTAGAAGCATAGCCAGGACACACAGTGACATCACACCATGAACTCCCCTCTCCTCCTGTATCAACTCTCTCAACTCCTATTTTCTTTGGTGACTTCTGCTCTATCTTCACCTTCCTTGTAACATCTTCGGTCTCTCCTTTCTCTGCTGCTCTTTCTCCTCCTGTCTCCCCTCTCTCTACGCCTCTCTTTTCTCCTGTCTCTCTACTCCAGGTGAGATGTATGTTGAACATCTGGGGTGTGATGCTGTTTATCCGTCTGTCCTGGGTGTTTGGACAGGCTGGCTGGGGTGAGTAGGACAACACTAAGACATGATACGTTCAACCTAGAGACACTAGGATGCATTCAACACCGACGTTATATGATACTGAACACAAAGACATTGTGATACAAAGACTACGATACGTACAACACAGAAATCATCTAGTTAGTACAGCAACAAGAACACAGAGGGCAGGTTAACAAACTAAAGTTACCAATGTCCTCTGCACTGAAGAAATATTTTGAACTTCCATACGTTTGGAAGGGACCTCCATAAATTGGCAAGGTATGTGTGCGTTTATGTGTGTCTGTGTGTCTGTGTGTGTCTGTGTGTACGTGTGTGTGAGTGTGTTTGTGTGTGTGCATATGAAAGTGGGTTTGCCTCAGAGTACGTGCCCGTAAGTGTGTTAGTGGCATCAGGGTTGATATAGACTTTATGGAGCATAACTAATGTCTTTGAGAGTGCAGGCCTCAGAGACCATGGTAGATAGACTCCTGTTAACAGCCTGCAGGCCCACAGCTCCATTAGTCCTGAGAACGGATCATTTGAGACACGCTGAAGTACCTCAACAGGGTACAGAGAGCTGGAGGGGACAGGCCAGGTGGTCAGGTGTTACGACAAGGATGTGGAGGATTATTTCAGAACCAGCACAGTGTGACCAAAACATTATTAAACATATTATCATAAAATATTATAAAGACATTCCAGAGTCGTACTGCTTCATTAGTCCTGAAGGGGTCATTTGAAGTAAACAAAGCTGTCACTGTCAAGGTGTTAGAGGTGACCAGAGGGCTGGTCAGTTGTCATAACAAACTGATCACATCAAGACCAGCACACTGTAAGTAAATCAGCACTGCATTATATTACCTTACACTCTGTCTCCTAGGGAAAGGAGAAGAAGAGATTTCACTGTCCCATAATTGATTTTGTGGTAAACTGAATGTGTGTTTCAGGTCTGGGCATTGTGGTCATTCTTCTGAGTTGTGTGGTGACCACCACCACTGGTCTATCCATGTCGGCCATCTGCACCAACGGAGTCGTTCGAGGAGGTGAGTACACCCAGACGTCACGTTCAGAAGGACCTCTGACCTCTGAGGTTACAGGGGGATTAACAACTGTGCTGCAAAATCACATTTAATCAGAGTTACTTTGACAGATTACAGGCAACCTCACCCACAGCTGTCTACCTCACAGTGAATCAATAGATAACTAATACGATCATTTATCATCTACAACCAACATCGCTTTTAGGACAGCCAGACGTACCTCCTGTGTTTTTATGGCAAGGAACAAACAAAGGATTGGTTGATTGACTGACTGCTTGGTTTGTAGGAGGGGCTTATTACCTCATATCCCGAAGTCTGGGACCAGAGTTTGGCGGTTCCATTGGTCTCATCTTTGCATTTGCAAACGCTGTTGCTGTAGCGATGTATGTGGTGGGCTTTGCAGAGACCGTGGTTGACTTGCTTAAGGTACAGTGTGTGTGTGTGTGTGTGAGTTGTGTGTTTGTGAGACTGGGTGTGTGTGTGTGTGTGTGTGTGTGTGTGTACAGGTTTCACTGTCCTAGCAGGGACCAAAAATACAAATAAGGGCAGTATAACAAGGTCATTTTGACCTTCTAGTGTGACATTTTACATTTTGTTGGTCCCCTTGAGATATTTAGGGGGTTAGGTTTAAAGTAAATATATATTTGCTTAAATGTTACTGTTGGGATTAGGTTAAGAATTATGAGATTTATAATAAATATAATATATGTGTTTCCCTAAAGAATAGTTAAATCGGCACGTGTTAGCAGGTGTGCGTGACTGAGTGTGTATCAGATGACATAATATGGCCTCACTCCTCCTTCTGCCTTTCCCATCCTCACACTCTTCCTATCCCTCCATGTCATCCGTTCTTCCCTTTGATCTGTAGGAGAACGATGCCATCATGATAGATGACTTGAATGATATCAGGATCATTGGCTGTATCACCGTGGTTCTACTGCTGGGGATCTCAGTGGCTGGGATGGAGTGGGAGGCCAAGGTGAGACGGATACATAACATCATACAACACAACACCGCACACTGCACAACACTTCACACTGTACAACACAATACCACACACTGCACAACACTACACACTGGACAGCACAATACCCCTTACTGCACAACACTACACACTGTACAGCACAATACCACACACTGTACAACACTACCCACTGTACAACACAATACCACACACTGCACAATGTACAACACAATACCCCTTACTGCACAACACTGCACAATGTACAACACAATACCACACACTGCACATTTTACAGCACAATACCACACACTGCACAACACTACACACTGTACAGCACAATACCACACACTGCACAACACTACACACTGTACAACACAATACCACACGCTGCACAATGTACAGCACAATACCACACACTGGACAACACTGTACAATGTACAACACAATACCACACACTGCACAACATAACACCAGACACTGTACAATACAACACCGCACACTCTACAACACAACTCTGTAACACAACACTACACACTACATCATACAAAACTACACACTGTATTACACAACACTACACACCATACATAATACCACACTACATCACACACTGTACATTATAAAACACTTCACACTGTACATCATACAACACTATGCACTGGACATTATAAAACACTTCACACTGTACATCATACAACAGTATGCACTGTACATTATAAAACACTTCACACTGTACATCATACAACACTATGCACTGTACATTATAAAACACTTCACACTGTACATCATACAACACTATGCACTGTACATTATAAAACACTTCACACTGTACATCATACAACACT